>BMAC01000253.1:1336368-1349636 GCA_014905375.1 Phtheirospermum japonicum | reverse complement strand
GCCCAATTTTTAGAGAGAGAAACATAGAGAGCTTTAGAGAGAGAAAGCTTGTATTTCAAGGTCAAGCACCTGTAAAAAGGGTCCGGCTAAGGCCGATCCGAACTGATTTTGAGGAATAAAAGTTAAGCACTTTTTCCCACTCGTTTCTGCTATCTGATTGCTGTTCTTCTTACTATTTTTGGTTTTGTATTGGTTGTGTTACTCTTAACAGGCGGTATTTGATGAAAATTGTGGACGTTGATTGATGAAAATCGTAGAAAAATCTGACAGTTGTTAAATCAGAACAAGGAGAATATTCGGTGATGATAAATCTCTCGGCATTGATCGATCTCTCGGCAGTGATCGATTTTTATTCAGATTGGCGATGGAGTTTTTGTTCGATTTTTGTTCAGATTGGCGATAGAGTTTTTGAAAGCAGCGCGTGTGGTTGAAAGGGATTCAGAAAAAAGAAATGGAGAAGGCGCGTGTAATTATGGAATGGTTTTTTATATGGGAGAAATGGGTGCACCTTGCAAGGTGCCCAGGTCCAACTAATAATTTGCCGTGATCAAACTATTGGAGAATCACGGTGCAAAACGATTAGTAAGTCTTTTATTTTTCACATGACAATAATTTTTTCATGTTTTCTTTTTTACTAGTATTGTGACAACCTTTTTGTTTATTATTTTGTGGAGTTCCCATTAGATTGCACCAATGCATGTAAAAAATTAATGCTCGCGAGGTACTAGATTATGAGATTAACCCAGAGAACTTGATTTTACAAATAGTATTGAAATAAACAAGGTATTATTTATTTTTTCTAAGAATAACCAAGATATTACTCTTTTTTTTTCTCGGTATTTAAAATATGCCCTGTATATCTGATCTAATGCTCAATATAATAGATCATTACAATACAATCTTGATGTAGAGTTTCTACCAGCTGATATCTCGGGTTCTTGATCAATAATGTTTTATATTTTCTCTTAGGATATCCCTAATTTATTATATTTCTAAGCTAACCCTAATCTAACGACTGTACCACTCAGTGTTCCATCTAAGTGAAATTCTTTCCTACCCATGACAATAATTTCCTACCCCAAACCTCTCCCCCAATTCAAACTCTCTCTCTGTTGAGGATATTATTCTCGACAATATTCCATTTTGTATGTTTTCATTTTTTGGACTTTGTTTTATTTAGGAGTCTAGATTTATTTTCTAAAGGTAGGTTAGGGTTTTATTTAGTTTCCTTATTTCTAGCTTAACTTGTTTATCAAGACTAAGAGTCTTGATTATTTATAAGGGTGAACGATGCAAATGGCTGTGACACACGGTAATTAGGTTTTGAAGGCAAGATCACTAGACGTACTCAAGGAAGCAGAACACAAGATCTACTTGGAGCTACAAGTCAGAATCAAGAGATCTTCAACGTTGCGTAACCAACGGAGGAGATCGAATCATTCGTAGAAACAAGTATTTGTGTATCAAATTTTGATATACTTGTTTTTCATATAATACTAAACCTTTTGTAATTGTTCTTGAGCGATTAAGTAATATAGTTTTCGGGTTTGTATACCCATGTCCGTAAGTACTTTTACTTACGGACTAAAAGTTTAATAAATGTGTTCATTCTTTTCATTCCGCTGCCATTCTATATTTCTTTGATTGGTGTTATCACTGGTGTTACTTAACATCAATCATAACACCCATTGTGTTATAAGCTTAATGTTTCAAACTAGTTGATTTTAACACTGGTGTTGTTTATCACGAGTCTTCACATCACATTTCAAAATCACAGATCTACAAAACTACAATTGGCACCATGGCAGGGTACTTTACAATAAGTATTTCGATCCTTATTTGTTTTGTAGATTCATTGACTTATGGACGCTCAAGGGTATCCGTGACCTCCTATCCTCAACGGACAAAACTACTCACTCTGCAAGAAGAGGATGCGGTGGCATATAACATCGATGAACGAGCGTGGAGAACCATCCTAGTTGGATGGGAGAAGCCACGAGTTACTGATGCTGATGGAGAAACCTTTCCCAAGAAAGAAATAGACTGGACCGCTGATGAAATTGCAGATTCAAACTTGAACTCCAAGTGCATCAACAACCTTTGCTGGTATGTCGACTCAAACTAATACAATGTGATCAGTAAGTGCGATTCAGCAAAGGATGCGTGGGATACATTGTAGAGGGTGTGCGAAGGATCTCAAAGTGTGAAAAGGTCAGGACTGAGAATGCTAATTGCTACCTTCGAGGCAATGAGGATAGAGGAAAAAGAGTCAATCATGTACTATACCATGAGACTTTCGGAGATTGAAAATGAGTGTGGAGAACTTGGCGAGCCCGTGTCAAATTCAAGCCATGTTGGAAAATTACTTAGATCCATTTCAAAAAAGTTTACCTTTAAAGTTGTTGCCATTGAAGAATCGAAGAACACTGATAATTTAGATTTCGATGAACTGGTTGGATCGCTCAAAACGTACGAAATGGAACACCTTGGTTCCAACTCAAAAGAGAAGAACGTTGCCCTTACTACTGATGTCAACTCGGATGATGACAGTGAAGCTGTCGATTGGAGAGATTTGCTGGACAAGATCGAGAATACCACTCTTGGAAAAGAAGAGGTGTCTATGCTCACTCAAAAATTCAACAAACATTTAAGGAGAAGAAACAACATTAAAGGCACATTTTCAAAGTTCAAATCAGAGAACCAACCTCCAAAATCGGCTGGACTAAAACTCTCTAATTTTCAGCCCTCATCGTCTGAGCCAAGAAAGCGAACTCGCCTAAACCTCTTGGTGAAGTTCAATGCCACGAGTGCAAAGGATGGGGACACTACAAGAACGAATGTGCGAACACATTGAGGAAAAGAGTCTGATTTCAAAGGAGTTTGATGAAGATGAAGATGACTCTGACTCACCTAAGTCAGTTTTTGCATTGTTTGCTAATGTTATCTGGGATGACGACATACGAGTTGGCAACATCAATTCCAACATCATGTGTCTGAATGCAGAAGTCATAGAAACAACTAACGAGTATAAGAAATTGTGCCTAGAGTATGGCGATTTGTTTCAAAACTTGGGAGATCAGGTCCTAAAGGTGAAATCTCTCATGATCAAGGTTGAGAGACTCACCCATGAGAAGAACGATCAAGTGGAAATAATTACCCGTCTGGAGTCAGCTATCACAAGGAAAGACTCGGAATTGGAACGAGTGAAGGCCGATCTGAAGAAGGCTCAGAACACTCTCTCAAACCTCAACAAAGGAACAACAAACCTTGATGAAATTTTGGGGATGTCATTCCCAGAGTCCTCGAAACATGGGATTGGCTACAAACCTGAACAGCAAGAGCAGCAAACTGACCAGAAATTGAAGACAACCAAGCATCACAAAAAGAGGAGAAGATAGTATGTGTGTCATCGTTGTGGTGATCCTGGTCATATTTGCCCATTCTGCTGGAAGAAAGCAGGAAAGAAAAGCCAATTTCAGAGGACGAGGCAACATGTTGTGTCTCATGATAGTTTCCACGATTCTAACATCAGAACCAACAACAAAGTTAAACACCTATGGGTGAAGACGGAAGAGATCAAATGTAAAATGATTTATACCTCTTTGAAATCCCACATTCCAGGAGCATGGTATTTTGATAGTGGATGTTCGTTTCACATGACCGGTTCTGAAGACCTTCTCTCGAATATTTTGAAATTCAAAGGTGGAAAAGTGAAATATGGTGGAGGTGCAAGTGGTCAGATTGTTGGACAAGGAACAATCCATGTTCCAGGAATTGTAAAACTCGAGAACATGTTACTTGTTGAAGGACTGAAAACAAACTTGATCAGCATCAGTCAGTTGTGTGATGGAGGCTTTAGTGTTAATTTCACATGGGAAAAGTGTGAAGTTTATGATGAATGAAATGCTTGCATACTCACTGGCCAAAGAACATCAGATAACTTCTATCAAATAAACGGCGATGTTTTTTTGCAAGTTATCTCAATTGAGTGATGTCGAGGTGTGGCATCAAAATCTTAGACACATCAACTATAAGATATTGGAAAGGCTTGTGAAGAAAGAAGCTGTAAATGGTCTACCAAAGCTTAACACAAAGATCATTCCCGTTTGTGAAGCATGCCAAAAGGGGAAACAAGTCAGGGTACCGCACTTCAAAGACTTACCACTTCAAATTACTTTGAACTCATGCACATGGGCCTCATGGGAACACTGGAGGTGGAAAGCCTTGGAGGTAAACGGTATGTTCTGGTTGTAGTTTATGATTTTTCTAGATTTAATTGGGTTGAGTTTTTAAGGGAAAAAACTGAAGCTTTTCAAAGTTTTAAAAAACTTGCAAAAAATTTGTGCGTACGTTTTGGTGTGAACATAGGAAGGATCAGGTCTGATCACGGAATTTTTTTTTGAAAATGAAGCTTTTTCAAACTATTGTTCAAAGGAAGGAATAACTCATTAGTTTTCCTCACCCATTACCCCCCAACAGAATGGTATAATCTAAAGAAAAAATAGATCTCTTGTTGAGATGACTAGAACCACGCTTATCTCTAATGAAATTACAAAACGATTTGGGTAGAAGCAATGAATACTGCTTGCCACACAATTAATAGGGTGTATTTCAGACCGGGTCACATTTTACACCCTACGAATTGTTGTTGGGAAAAAAAGCCTAATTTGAGTTATTTCCATGTCTTTGGGTGTTTTTGTTATGTACTGAATGATATGATGCATCTTTCCAAACTGGACTCTAAAAGTGACAAATGTGTTTTCATGGGATATTCCCAGAACAGTCATGCTTATAAGTTATTTACACGTTGCATTATGGAGTTTGTCATTGTGAAGTTTGATGACTTGATTAGTGGTGTTAAAACTCCTAAGGATAATGACCTGGTATATGAGTTACATAATAGTGCAGGTACACAAAGTGATACTACAGGTGATGACGGGTCTGGTGACATGTCAGCGAACCTAACACCACGTCCTGAAGAAGTAGACAATGTTGGGACTGAGGACCCATCACTAGTCCTAACACCAACTCCTGAAGCTCCTGAATCAGATTCAAACTCAGATGAGGACAACCCGAATAATCAAATTGACCTGTACCAGAGGGATATTCCATCAAGAATTCAGAGGAATCATCCAACAAGTCAAATTATTGGAGATATTGATGAGAGGAGCACAAGGAAGAAACAGGTAAATTTCAAAGAAATGGTAAGATATGTCTGTCATTCGACTAACTGCTCTCAAATTCGGCAGACCTTGTTTCTTTCTAATACAAAGCCTAAGCGTGTGGAAGAATCTCTGAAGAATGAGTTCTAGATCAAAGACATGGAGGAGGAGTTGGATCAGTTTGCTAAAAACGATGTTTGGGACTTGGTTCCACGCCCTGCAAACACACGTGTCACTGGCACTGAGTGGATCTTCAAAAATAAAACCGATGAAGCAGGAAACATTGTGAGAAATAAGGAAAGGTTTGTTGCACACGGATATACTCAGATTGAGGGAATTGATTTTGACGAGACATTTGCACCGGCTGCACGAATAAAATCTGTAAGACTCCTTGTTGTTATTGCTTGTCATTTGAAAATATCACTGCATCAAACGGATATTAAGAGTGCTTTCTTGAATGGTGTTTTGAGTGAAGAAGTATATGTGAGCAACCCAAAGGGTTTTTAGATCCTCAGAAACCTAATTTTTTTTTTAAATTAAAAAAGGCGTTGTATGGTTTAAAACAAGCTCCAAGAGCTTGGTATGAGAGGTTGAATCAATATTTATTGTTTGTAAATTTTAGACGAGGTGAAATTGATAAAACCTTGTTTCTTCTCAAATCCAACAAGCACATTCTTATCTCGAATGATGGTGAAAGATTTTGTAACGCCTATGCACCAATTTCATATTTCCATATTTCCATATTTTTTTTTATTTTTATTTTAATTTATCATTGTGCAGTAGAAATATGATCTTAGTCCCAAGCTCGTCGCCATAAACGAATTTCCTATTTTAGTTTTAAATAATCTAAGAATTCTATTTAAAACGAATTTATAGTTCGTTTTCAAATAAAATTATATTAAAAACTTTTAAGAAACTATTATAATTATTTAGTAAATTATTTATTTATTTACCTAAATTATAATTCTCAACTTTTAAGAAACTATTATAATTATTTGAAATTTATTCAAATATTTATTTAAATTAATCTATTGGGTCGTTTTTAATTATTTTCGATTTTTGGACTTCAACCAAGCCCAATAAGGCCCAATGTCATAATCTAGACCCAAGCCCACCATGAACCGAAACCCTAACCTTTCAAAAATGTTTGATCTTAGTTTAAAAAGTTAGTCCAACCTTATCCACCCCATTTTCTCCTTGTATTCACGTCTACAGCCACAGCTCTACTCCTTTCACAAACAACTATCAAAGCCTACCAACTTTTATTCATTCTTTTCTGCAGCAAGCAAATAGCAACAAGGTTGAAGGAAACAAAAAATCAAAGCAAGCAGGTAAAGGATTTTACTTTTATCTCTAATCTACAACTTTCCAAATCTAAACCATCGCCAAAATCCACATCACCATCACCACCCAAAATTGCTGGAACCCCTGCCAACACCACCGTGAACCACTCCAAAGTAAACCATTGCCATCACAGCCCCTTATCAGACTGCCAAACCCAAACTCCAGGCCATTCCAATCAAACCCATCACCATATCGCCAAACCCTAAACAACCAAAACAAACCAAAAACCCAGCAGCCCCCACGTCGAACCATCCAAACTGCCACTGAACCACGGCCGAGTTGCTGCCGCCATTCTCCAGCCACCGTTTCTCCGCCCGGCCTGCGCCGTCGAATTTCGTGTTTTGGACAGAGAAGGCATCGCACCCTCCGTTTTGGACCTGGCCCCACCGCGTGGCGATACCGCCAGAAAATGGTTGCTGGCAGTCAGCCCTTTAACCGACGACAAGGATTGAGGAAGGGAGAGGCGCAGCTCGCCGCTCGCCATTGCCGGCCGATTTCTGAACTTCAGAAAGACGGAGAAGGAAAATCGCCCGAGCCCCATAGAGAGAGAGAGAGAGGGAGCGACGCTTGTGCGCCGCTGCCCTTTCGCCGATGCCGTCGCCGTGCGGCCTTGCCTTGGCGACCACCATTTTGTTGGATGCGCCTTTTCTGAATTTGGGGGAAGAAAGAAGGAAATGGGGCATACGGGTTTGAAGGGTTATAGGGCTGAAAACCCTTTTTAATCCAAAATTCTCCAAATACTATAATTGGACCCCAGCATCTTCCCTAAACTTCCAATTAACCCCCAACAGTTTTAGCTCCTTTGCAATTAAACCCCCAGTTCACTAGAAACTCCACATTGATCCCAACAACTTTGTTCCATGTTCAATTGACCCCAAAAGCTTTTATACTAGTTCAATTGAACCCCCAATTTATCCAAAACCCCAATTGATCCAAACCCTCAATTCCGACCCTCCGACTTTTCGAAACTTCGATCCAAGCCAAATAAAACTTATTAAATCTCAATTGAGTCCATTACTATTACTTTAATATTATATTATGTATTTTAAATAAATATATTATATATTAATATTTAAAAAAAAATATTCAATTATATATATTTTAGTATCTTTCTTTTCCTCGTAGGTTTGTTTTCTATTTTGGACGTGGTTTTGGTTTAGTGGCTATCTTTGACTTATTGCACGAAAAGAGATATTACTATTATGGAAGGAATAGTCTATGTTCTCAGTTTTCGTATGGTTCCTAGTCATCTTTGAAGTGAAGTCTAGACCCACAACCTTGGTGGACAAGAGGAAGTGGGTAGGAGGAAGTTCCAACCAAGGCAAGCAACAGAAGACGGGCGATGACAAACCCACGTGACGAAGTTGCGGCAAGAGACATTTTGGAGAATGCCTTCTGAGCCAAGGAAAGTGTTACTGATGCCATCAGAGTGGGCATACAGTCCTTTCTGCACTGTGTTTGGTCAACGGCAACAAGGCGGTGGAGTGACAAGGCTAGGACCGGCTATTGGAGGAAATATCTGAATGTATGCCATGGCACGCAATGAGGCTGAAGAGAATCCTGGAGTTATAACAGGTATGTTAACCGTGTCAGGAATTCCTGCTTTTGTGCTTTTGATACGGGTACTTCGCATTCTTTTGTGTTGAAGAAATTTCATGATTTAACTGAAGTCAAGAGCACTAGAGTAGAGGGACCCTTAGAAGTTGGTTTACCATCCGGGAATGTGTTGATCACGAACTTGATGGATAAGGGAGTGAAGATCGGTGTAGGAGGAAAGAGTCTCGAGGCTGACTTATATGTGATCGAAATGAAAGATTTCGACTTCATATTAGGAATGGATTGGCTCACGAAATATCAAGCGAAGATACAGTGTCAAGAAAGATAAATAACTTTCAAACTCCCTGAGGGTGAAGAGATCAAGTTCTATGGAGCCAAGACTAAGACGGTGCCACAAGTAATAACGGCAATAAAGGCCATGAAGTTGTTGAAGAAAGAGAGATGCCAAGGTTTCTTGGTGAATTTGGTTAGCAATCCAGCGGTAGAGGTGACGCCGCTCGAAGTGCCCATTGTTCGAGATTTTCAGGACGTCTTTCTGGAAGAGTTACCAGGATTACCGCCCAGTCGTCAAGTCGAGTTCACAATTGATTTGACACCAGGGGCAGCACCGATCTCAAAGGCACCATACAGGAGGGCCCCGAAGGAACTACAAGAACTAAAGGCACAAATCCAAGAGTTGTTGGATATAGGTTTTGTCCGACCGAGTGTGTCACCGTGGGGAGCACCAGTCCTCTTTGTTAAAAAGAAAGATGGGTCAATGAGAATGTGTATCGATTATAAAGAACTTAATCGACTCACCATAAAGAACAAGTACCCGTTACCTTGAATCGAAGACTTATTCGACCAATTGAAAGGAGAAAGCATTTTCTCCAAGATAGACTTAAGGTCGGGGTATCATCAGTTGAAGATCAAAGAGAGTGACATTCCGAAGACTGCTTTCAAAATGAGATATGGACACTACGAGTTCGTGGTGATGCCTTTTGAGCTAAGCAATGCTCCAGCAGTGTTCATGGATTTGATGAATAGGAATTTCCACCCCTACTTGGATAAGTTCGTCATAGTTTTCATTGACGACATCTTGATTTATTCGAAGAATCGAGAAGAGCATGAAGAACACTTACGAATAGTGTTGGGAACACTTTGCGAGGAGAAGTTGTATGCGAAGTTTAGTAAGTGTGAGTTTTGGATGGACCGAGTAGTGTTCCTTGGTCATATCGTCACTGCTCAAGGGATAGAAGTCGATCCATCTAAGGTTGAAGCTTTAAATAGATGGGCCACCCCCACGAATGCGAGTGAGGTTCGCAATTTTCTGGGTCTAGCAGGCTACTATCGAAGATTTATCGAAGGATTTTCTAAGATAGCTGTGCCGATGACTCGACTTACGAAAAAAGGGGAGAAGTTCGTTTGGAGCTTGAAGTGCGAGGAGAGTTTTCAAGAACTAAAGAAAAAACTCACTTCCGCGCCCGTCTTGACAATTCCCGACCCAACGAAGGACTTCGTTATTTATAGCGATGCGTCGAAACAAGGTTTAGGTTGTGTCTTGATGCAACATGGGAAAGTAGTGGCGTATGCCTCGCGACAACTCAAAACCCATGAGACGAACTACCCTACGTATGATTTAGAACTTGCAGCTGTAGTTCATGCTTTGAAAATTTGGAGACACTACTTGTATGGAGGCAAGTGTGAGATCTTTACCGACCATAAGAGCTTGAAGTATTTATTCACTCAGAAGGAGTTGAATATGCGTCAAAGAAGATGGTTGGAATTGGTTAAAGACTATGACTGCACCATTAACTACCATCCAGGGAAGGCGAATGTGGTAGCCGATGCGTTGATTCGTAAAGGAGGGCGATGAGTTTACCTTCTGAACAAGATAAGTTGGTTGGGGATTTTGCCAAAATGAAAATCGAGATGGTGATACCTCTAAGGAAAACAAAGGGGATCTTAGCATCCTTAGTGGTGCAACCAACCTTGAGGGAAAGGATCAAGGAAATTTAAACCGAGGATGATTTCATAAACAAAATGAAGGAGAAAGTGCGAAAAGGGACCACCAAAGGTTTTGTTTTAGCAGACGATGGAGTTTTGTTTTACGAAAGGAGGATTTATGTTCCAAAGGACGAGAGTCTAAGGAAATAAATTTTGGAAGAAGCCCATTGTACTCCTTACACCGCACATCCTGGTGGTACTAAGATGTATAAGGATTTAAAGAAAGTATTTTGGTAGAGGTGCATGAAGAGAAACATTGCCACTTTTGTGGGAAAGTGTCTAGTTTGTCAGCAAGTTAAGGCCGAACATCAATGACCGTCAGGTTTGTTGAGACCACTAGAGATTCCAGAATGGAAGTGGTAGCATATCTCGATGGATTTCGTAGTAGGTTTACCGCCATCGACGAGAGGTARCAAGGCRGTGTGGGTGATAGTAGATCRTTTAACCAAGTCGGCCCACTTTTTACYGRTCAAGATGACATTCAACATGGAAMAATATGCYCAAATCTAYATTCGRGAAATYGTTAAGTTGCAYGGAGTACCGGTCTCGATTGTGTCAGATAGAGATACGAGGTTCACTTCGAACTTTTTGAAGAGTTTGCAAAATGCTTTGGGCACTAAACTGAAGTTCAGCACRRCTTATCACCCACAAACAGACGGTCAAACTGAAAGGACTAACCAAATCATGGAGGATATGTTTAGGACTTGCATACTCGACTTGGGAAGTCAGTGGGAAGCTTTACTACTGTTGGTGGAATTTGCTTACAATAACAGTTATCAATCTACTATTGGTATGGCTCCCTACAAGGCTCTGTACGAGAGAAAGTGTAGATCTCCTCTGTATTGGGACGAAGTAGGGGAGACAAAGATTTTGGGCCCCAAACTGGTACAAGAGATGGTTAAACACATTACCATGATCCGAGATCGAATTAAAATTACGCAGGATCGACAGAAGTCTTATGTGGACCGTCGAAAAAAGGATCTGCATTTGTAAGTGGGTGATAAAGTATTTCTGAAGGTAGCATCAATCCGAGGTGTAGTGAGATTTGGTCAGAAGGGAAGTTGAAACCAAGATTCATAGGGCCGTTTGAAATTCTCAAGAGAATCGSAGAGTTGGCCTACGAACTTGCACTACCACCAAGTTTATCGAGCATTCATAACGCCTTTCATGTGTCGATGTTAAGAAAGTATGTCTACGATCCACACCACATTGCGAGCTATGAAGAGTTGGAGGTTAATAAGGATTTAACTTATGAAGAAGCTCCAGAAGCAATTTTGGATCGCAAGATACACCGATTGAGGAACAAGGAAATAGCTTTGATCAAGGTGCAATGGAGACGTCATGGGATGAATGAGGCCACTTGGAAACAAGATAAAGAGTTTAAGGCGAAGTACCCAAATCTCGGCATTCCGGGTAAGTGCAGAATTTTGAGGACAAAATTTTTCTAAGGAGGGTAGGTTGTAACGCCCATGCACCAATTTCATATTTCCATAATTTTTTTTATTTTTATTTTTTATTTTTATTTATCATTGTGCACTAGAAATATGATCTTAGTCCCAAGCTCGTCGCCATAAATGAATTTCATATTTTAGTTTTAAATAATCTAAGAATTCTATTTAAAACGAATTTATAGTTCGTTTTCAAATAAAATTATATTAAAAACTTTTAAGAAACTATTATAATTATTTAGTAAATTATTTACCTAAATTATAATTCTCAACTTTTAAGAAACTATTATAATTATTAGAAATTTATCCAAATATTTTATTTAAATTAATCTATTGGGTCGTTTTTAATTATTTTTTATTTTTGGACTTCAACCAAGCCCAATAAGGCCCAATGTCATAATCTAGACCCAAGCCCACCATGAAACCGAAACCCTAACCTTTCCAAAATGTTTGATCTTGGTTTAAAAAGGTAGTCCAACCTTATCCACCCCATTTTCTCCTTGTCTTCACGTCTACAGCCACAGCTCTACTCCCTTCACAAACAACTATCAAAGCCTACCAACTTTTATTCATTCTTTTCTGCAGCAAGCAAATAGCAACAAGGTTGAAGGAAACAAAAACTCAAATCAAGCAGGTAAAGGGTTTTATTTTTCATCTCTAATCTACAACTTTCCAAATCCAAACCATCGCCAAAATCCACATCACCATCACCACCCAAAATCGCTGGAACCCCTGCCAACACCACCGTGAACCACTCCAAAGCAAACCGTTGCCGTCAAAGCCCCTTATCGGACTGCCAAACCCAAACTACAGGTCATTCCAACCAAACCCATCACCATATCGCCAAACCCAAACCAACCAAAACAAACCAAAAACCCAGCAGTCCCCACGTCGAACCATCCAAACTGCCACTGACCCACGGCCGAGTCGCTGCCGCCGTTCTCCAGCCGCCGTTTCTCTGCCCAGCCTGCGCCGTCAAATTTCATGTTTTGGATAGAGAAGGCGTCGCACCCTCCATTTTGGACTTGGCCCCACCGCGTGGCGATGCCGCCAGAAAATGGTTGCCGGCAGTCAGCCCTTTAATCGCCGACAAGGATTGAGGAAGGAAGAGGCGCCGCTCGCCGCTCGCCATTGCCGGCCGATTTCTGAACTTCAGAAAGACGGAGAAGGAAAATCGCCTGAGCCCCAGAGAGAGAGATAGAGAGGGAGTGACGCTTGAGCGCCGCTGCCCTTTCGCCGATGTCGTCGCCGGGCGGCCTTGCCTTGGCGACCACCATTTTGTCGGATGCGCTTTTTCTGAATTTGGGGGAAAGAAAGAAGGAAATGGGGCAGATGGGTTTGAAGGGTTATAGGGCTGAAAACCCTTTTTAATCCAAAATTCTCCAAATACTACAATTCAACCCCAGCATTTTTCCCAAACTTCCAATTGACCCCCAACAGTTTTAGCTCCTTTGCAATTGAACCCCCAGTTCACTAGAAACTCCACATTGATCCCAGCAACTTTTTTCCATGTTCAATTGACCCCAAAAGCTTTTGTCCTAGTTCAATTGAACCCCCAATTTATCCAAAACCCCAATTGAGCCCCTAATCGATCCAAACCCTCAATTCCGACCCTCCGACTTTTCGAAACTTCTATCCAAGCCAAATAAAACTTATTAAATCCCAATTGAGTCCATTACTATTACTTTAATATTATATTATGTATTTTAAATAAATAAATAAATATATTATATATTAATATTTAAAAATTATTTAATTATATAAATAAATA
>BMAC01000253.1:1299298-1331827 GCA_014905375.1 Phtheirospermum japonicum | reverse complement strand
TGAGCAGTCGTTAGAAATGGTTGCTGCAGGCTCCCCAACCTTTGCTAACTTGGGTGATTTACAAGAGTCAACCCAGTTCGAGCAAGACTTAGGGGAGACGTCTCAGGCTCCAATTTAGTCATGAGGAATTTGGGTTTAGCTGACCTTCATGCAGAGCTCATATCTTGGAAGAAACTCTTTTTTTTAATCAGGTCAGGAAAATTTCAGGACATCCGTCCTTAGCCAATCCTTGCTTACACTGACAATCAGGTCAGGAAAATTTCAGGATATCCGTCCTTAGTCAATCCTGGCTTCCCTGGGCTCTTTTGCGCGCCAAATTCAATGTAGTTTCCCGCCTTTTCTAAGCCCTCTGCGCGCCAAGTTAAAGTGATTTCCCGCTTTTTCCTTTCCTATATAATGGCGTCCATTCTTAGTTTATGTCCACTACATAATGGCGTCTTCATCGTCTTCCAACAACTTTTCCACTGAGGAGTATATCCGCCTGCTTCATGAGAAGAGTCGTCTTAAGGAAGAAATCTCCCAGCTGCAGGACCAGTTGCAAGAACGTGTGGAGAAGCTGGCCGAGAAGAAATTGCAATACCGCCGTGAACGACAACGTCTTCAACAAATCATTCCCGACCTGAAAAGGGAGAACAATGAACTGTACGTTGACTGGGACATTGCCGTGGAGGTCTCAGACCGATTTCGCGTCTGTCTTTTGGAACATGAGGATGAAATTCAACGGCTCCGTCAACTTCTCGCTTCTGTACCCCCATCCTAAGGCTGTACTTTTACTTTTCTATGCTTGTGATTTGTGTCTCTGTAATTGCTAATGTTCTGCAAAGATGTCTACTTGTATTTTTCTTATTTTTGTTGAAAGTTCTTTTAATTATCAATATGCACATTCGTCAATATTTTGAATATCTCTCATTGGTTACTCCTGCCGTGGGCTGCAAATTTATTCAACTGCGAATTCATTCAATCAAATAAACCTAAGGCATTATAATTAGGTGTAAAATTTTCGTAAATTGACAATGTCCCAAACGCGAGGGACTGTCGTGCCATCCAATTCTTCCAGTTTGTAAGCTCCTTCAAATAGGACCTAGATAATTCGGAAGGGTCCCTGCCACGCGGCATCCAATTTCCCCTTGGACTTTCCTAAATCAGATCTTCTTAAGATCAAGTCTCCAACCCGGAACTGTCTTTTCACAACAGATCTGTCATACATGGACTTTACTCGCCCTTTGATATGGGCCATCCTTGTGGCAGCTCTGTCCCTTTTTTCTTCGACTAAATCCAGAGCATCTTGCATGAAAGACTCGTTCTGCTTCTCATCGATGTTCTGAATTTGATGAGTCTCCATGCTAATCTCCGCAGGTATCACAGCGTTCATACCATAGACCAGGCTAAAAGGCGTTTCCTCCGTGCTCTCCTTAGGGTTAGTTCTATAGGCCCATAAGACTGCGCTCAGCTCATCCACCCATTTACCCCAACTCTCTCCAAATGAGTTTTTATCCCCTGGACCAGTATGCGATTGGTGACCTCTACCTGTCCATTAGCTTGGGGATGGTAAACAGAGGTGAAGTGCTGATCAATTTTCATTTTCGAACACCATGCTCTGATTCTAGAGCACATGAACTGTGTTCCATTATCTGAGACCAGAATTCTGGGGACGCCATACCTACATACCATTTTTTCCATAAGAACTTCATAACTGCGTCTTCAGTAATTTTGGCCAAGGCCTCCGCTTCTACCCATTTACTGAAATAATCGATTGCCACTATCAAGAACTTCTTTTGAGCAGGGGCCATGGGAAAAGGACCGACCAGATCTATTCCCCATTTGGCGAATGGGCAAGGGGAGCTCATCGTCATGAGCTCCTCGGTAGGCCTGTGTATTAGCGTTGAATTCTTCTGGCATTTCTCACATGCACGCACGAAGTTTTCCGCTTCTTCTCGTAGATGGGGCCAGAAATACCCTGCCCGTAAGATCTTACTTGACAGAGCTCTGGCACCCATGTGGTTACCGCAACATCCCTCATGGATTTCTCTAAGGACCATAGCTCCTTCCATTCGGCTTAAACATCTTAGAAGAGGCTGACCAAATCCTCTTCTAAATAACTCTCCCTTAATCAGACAAAATCTAGCAGATCTGATTCGTACCTTTGCTGCTTCTCTTTTATCATTTGGCAATGCTCCCTGTTCCAGGTATATCTTTATGGGAGAGCGCCAATCATCTCTTTCCATAACTGAGCCTACCTGCTCTGTCCCGAATTCTCCGCCCGCCTGTAACAAGGTAATCACCCTCTCTTGACAATCTAAAGCCGAGCTGGCCCCCTTCGCCAGGAAGTCAGCCCGTCCATTTTCCTCTCTGGGAATCTGGAGGACTGTTAACTCTTTTATTACCCTGGCCAGCTCTCTAAATTTGGCCAAGTACCTCTGCATATGTTCCTCCCTTGTCTCAAATTCTCCGTTAATTTGTTTACAAACAAGTTGAGAATCGACCTTGGCACATACGTGATCCGCACTCAGGTCTTTCGCCATCTGAATACCTCTTAGAAGAGCTTCATACTCAGCAGAATTATTATAGAATGTTGTATTTAACCGGATAGCAAATTCAGTAGACACGCCTTCTGGATCAATCAGAACAATTCCTGCTCCACAGCCCTGATTACAGACAGAGCCATCCGTGAAGATCGTCCATTTCTTTAGTTCTTCGGGAAGGCCAGTCATTTCTTGCATGAAATCAGCCAAGGCCTGAGCTTTAATTGCTGTTCTGGTCTCAAAGCTGATATCAAATTCACTTAGCTCGATTATCCATCTGACCAGTCTTCCCGACGCCTCTGGCTTATCCATGACCGCCTTCAAAGGCAAACTCGTTCGCACAATTATACTATGCGAAAGGAAATACAGACGTAATTTCCGGGCCATTCCTACGAGGGCCAGTACTGCCCGTTCCACCTCTACATACCTTACTTCGGCATCATGTAAGACCTTGCTCCAGTAATAAACTGGTTTCTGCATCCTCCCCTCTTCTCGAAGTAAGACAGAACTGACTGCCTGTTGCCCTACTGATAAGTACAAAATGAGGGGTTCTCCTAGGACAGGCTTTGTTAGCAAGGTCATGCTAGCCAAATGCTCCTTCAATGCGATAAATGCTTCCTCACACTCATCGTTCCACTGAAATCTCGCTCTCTTCCTCAGAGCTTGAAAGAATGGTAAACTCCTTTCTGCAAACCTGGACACAAATCTGCTTAATTCGTTAATACGCCCCGCTAAGCATTGCATCTCCTTCACATTCCTAGGCGCCCGCATGTCCATAATTGCTCTGACCTTCTCGGGATTTGTCTCGATACCCTTCTCCGTGACCATGTAGCCCAGGAATTTGTCAGCTCTAACCCCGAATGCACATTTCCTGGGATTAAGCTTCATCCTATACCGTCGTAGAGTATCAAAGGTCTCCCGCAGGTCTTCCACATGTGACGTTGCTTTCACGCTCTTAACCAGCATATCGTCCACGTAAACTTCCATGTTTTGCCCAAGTTGATTCTTAAACATTTTATCAACCAAACGTTGATAGGTGGCTCCTGCATTTTTCAAACCGAAAGGCATCACAACATAGCAATACGTCCCCTTTGGGGTAATGAAGCTGACCCGCTTCCAATCATCTCTGGCTAATCTGATCTGGTGATACCCCTGGGATGCATCCATCATACTTAAGAGCTCGCATCCAGCAGTAGAGTCGACGAGGTGGTCGATTCTAGGTAAAGGATAGTGATCTTTCGGGCAAGCACGATTGAGATCTCTGAAGTCGATACACATGCGCCAGTCCTCCTGAGTCTTGGGAACCAAGACAGCATTAGAAAGCCATTCAGGTAATTGTATTTCTTGGATGTGCTTAGCCTTTAACAGTTTTTCCACCTCAGCTTCTATGACGGCCTCCTTCTCAGGGCCAAAATTGCGTTTCTTTTGCTTTACTGGCTTGGCATCCAAGCTGATGTTGAGGTGATGCTCTGCCACCTCTGGGTGGATCCCTACCAGATCTTCTGGGAACCAAGCAAACACATCCGCGCTACTTCTCAATAGTGCAACTAGATCTGTCAAAGTTTCCGGACTGAGGGTTGTCCCTACTCGAAGGACCCGGCTGTCATCCCCTGGAATTATTTCGACCATCATCAACCCTTCCTCTCTGTTAGCCAGGTCCGTCTTTGGCGATTCTACTCTAGCTCTTTTGCTTAGTCTATCTTCCTCCTCGTTCCTCCAGATGCACTCTACATAGGTCTGTCGTGAGGCATACTGGTCACCCCTGACCTCTCCCGTTCCATCTTCCGTCGGAAATTTCATCTTCATATGAAAGACAGATATAACAGCCTGGAACTGGCTCAAGAATAGCCGACCCAACATGACATTATAAGAAGAAGGTGCATCCACCACCAAGAAACGCACCATTCTAGTCACCCTATACGGCTCCTCTCCTAACGTCATGAGGACCCTCACCGCTCCCAAGGGCTTCAGGGCTCCCCCTGCAAAACCAACTAGAGAGGTGGTGACCTCCTCCAGCTCAACAGTTATTTTCAACTGCCTAAAGCAATCATAAAACAAAATGTCGGCAGAGCTCCCAGTATCCACGAAAATTCTGCGGACATTATAATTAGCGATAGTTGCCGTTATAACCAGAGCATCCGTGTGAGGGGCTAGAATACCATCGCCATCCTCTGATCCAAAACAAATGTTAGGGGTGGAGGTCATTTGTCCCACGTCACGTGATTTTCGAACTAGATCCCTTGCGGCTCTAACATAGCTGTGTTGTGTCCGCTTGGAATGCTCCTCCAATTCTCCTCCGGTATTCATCTGGATTTCTCCATGGATGACCTGGGTCTGATCAGATCTTCTTACCCCAGTACGCACCCTATCCTGGCTGCCCCTACTTGTCAGGGACCGATCATAATCCTTGTTGCCAAACTTGGCTTCCTCTCTCCTCATCCGAACATATTCCTTCAAATGTCCGGCCTGAACTAGCCTTTCCAATTCATCTTTTAGATGGGTACACTGGTCAGTGTCATGCCCATACTCATTTTGGAAGCGACAGAAATGATCTGATCTTTCCTTTATAGGCCTCTGCGAGTAGGTCTTTGGCCACTTCAGATCTGGATGCTTCTCAATTGCCTGTAAAATTTCACCCTGTGGGGTTGCCAGACAAGTCTGGCCTAAGTTTTTTTCACAGCTCCTCTCTCCTCGCGATCATGCCTTTCTCGTTTCCTTTCTCCCTCATCTTTGATCTTCAAAGCTTCTTCCAGATGAATATACTTTTCTGCCCTCTCCAAGAGCTCCCCAAATCTTAGAGCTGGTTTCACCACCAGCGAATGAAAGAAATCCCCTCGTCTCAAACCTTGCGCTAGAGCATTCACCAACAGCTCTTCAGACGCAGAGGGCACCTCTAACTTAGCGGTTGTAAACCTGTTGATATAAGCACGGAGGCTCTCATCCTCTTTTTACTTTAAACTGAAAAGCTCAAGCGGCATTTTTTGATACTTTCTACAGCTCGTGAACTGGTGTAAAAAGGCTGGGCTGAACTTGTCAAAATTACTGATAGACCTCGGCGGCAGCTGACTAAACCAGAGCTGCGCTGATTTAGTAAAAGTCATCGGGAAGACACGACACATGATAGCGTCCGAAAATTTATGTAGAGCTGCCGCGATCTCGAAACGACTGAGATGGTCCCACGGGTCCGTGGTTCCATTTTACTCGAAGTCTAGGGAGCGATATGAAGCCGGCACATCATCTCGCATAACTTCCTCAGTGAACGGCGTACCCCTTCTCGCTGGAATCACACTGCCAGTCGCCATTTTTCTCTTAAATTCCCTCACTTCTTTTTGCAAACTCTGCATCTGTGCAGCCAGACCTGGATTAGTCTAGCCTGAAGTCTCACTGTCAGAGGTGGAGAGGTGCTCTTCCCCGTCATGTAAGGGAGCCCGGTCCACATGCTGTCCTCGCAACGGCTCCATTTCCACCACCGGGACAGTCCGTGCTGGTGGTGTGTTGGATGGCGGCGGCGCGATCTCCGCGAATTTCTTTTCTACTGCCACCTCCACGGCTTTACCGATTAGCTCTGAGAGCTGCAAAAGGAAGGATTCATTAAATGAACCACCCGTGGCTGGTACAGATCTACTGAGCGGGGGCTGCGTAGCGCCTTGCGTGGTCCCTGTCGACGGTGCTGTCTCTCCTGGCCCCATCGCCAATGTATCTGTTGACCTGGGTATCCCCCATGGCGCGGCGGAACTAGGGGTTCCACCGAGCTCACCCAGCAAGTTCCGTCGTAAACCGTCTGAAGTCATGAAATAAATAGAAAATCTCACGTCTTAGCTTGATCGCTAATTTCCCACAGACGGCGCCAATTGTTTCAGCCCAAAAAGTGGACTACCGGTATCAAGAGTAACACCTGAAAAACCCGAGAGCTTCCCAAACCTACACCACAAACAAGGGTTAGAAAGGACCACCGGTGGTTTTCCGGTGGAAACCTCTCCGATGCTTAAGTTAGTAAGCGTTGAGGTGTTTTCCAGAAAGAAAGCAAGAATGCTCAAGGAAATGACGTACCTCTCTCAGCCTTGGAGCTGAGATACTTATAGTTTCTCCTAATGGGGACCCCAGCCGGGATCCCAGGAACACATGCCGCGAATCAAGGGCCGTTACGCAACAAATTCTGACAGGTGGTCCCACTTGTCTCTTCGCTGGGAATCTGGGAAACAAGTCTCCCTCGTTCCAGATCTTCCTTATTTCCTTCTCCCATCTCATAATGCCTCGGCTCTTCTTTCCTTTTGTCCCCGCTATTTAACAGGTCAGCTCTTGCTAATAATGAGGAAGAGCTCTATTTTCCAGGGGACTCGACCAGGTCTTTTACCCAGTCCCCAAACTTTTAGTACCCGTCAAGGTGGCTAAGTCAGGGATCTCAAGCGACAACCACCTCTCCCTAACATTCTGTTTTATCGGGAGGGCTAATTAGATCTTTCATAGAGACAGAGCTGTTCTAACCCTCTCTTAAATTATCTAATTATTCTGAGTCAGAGCTACCCCAAACCAGGTTTGGCATATATGTTGCCCCTATCAATAGGAATCAACCACGTGCATTCAATCGACTTATTTCACTACTTTATTTCGAGGTAGGGACCCCCGACTTATCTTACGCTAAATTTTATTTCTCAATTTCGTGCAATGTGTATCATGTATTCTCGAGTACGACTTATTTCTAATATCGACTTATATAGCCAAAGGGTTCAACCCAGCGTGCTATCCACGAATTAAAACCGGTAACCGTTACAAGTTGTTATCGCGTTTTAGCTGCAGTCAAAGTAACTTCTAAAACCACGATGAAATTAGAACCGGTGACCGTTACAAGTTGTCATCGCGTTCTAGCTGCGTAGTCAAGGTCGACGTTCTTCTAAAACCATGAATTAAAACCGGTAACCGTTACAAGTTGTTATCGCGTTTTAGCTGTAGTCAATGTAACTTCTAAAACCACCATGAAATTAGAACCGGTGACCGTTACAAGTTGTCATCGCATTCTAGCTGCGCAGTCAAAGTCGACGTCCTTCTAAAACCCATGAATTAGAACCCGTAGCCGTTACAAGTTGTTATCGCGTTCTAGCTGCAGTCAATGTCTATGTTTTTTTCAAATTGCTATTCTATGAATTATATGATTCTATGTGCTATTTTTGAGGTTTATGATTTACGTGAGATATGTCGGTGTAACTATTGAGTACGTTGAGCTCATCCTAAATCAACGATGTGTTTTTCAGTTACAAATGAAGATATCGAATGAAAGGGAAACGAGGAGAGGAATGAAAACTCTTGATGTTGGGTTTTATGTTTTTAACTCTTGTTTTACGTTTTAAATAAGAGTCTAACTAGACATCATACTATGGTTATCAATTTCTACTGTTGGGAACTTGGTTATTGACTTTATGAATATTTCCACTGCGAAATTCTTGAACATTTTTAAATTGTGGATCTTTTATATTAGAATCATGAAAATTAGACATTTATTGTGACCCTAAGATTTCGATTCTTTCAATTATTTAAAATTTAAACCTATTTAAAATTATCGAAATCGGGGCGTTACAGATTTCATATCTCGAATGTCAGACACATTCAAAATGAGCATGGAAGGTAACCTCTCGTATTTTCTTGGTTTAAAAATTAAGCAACTTGATGATCGTACTTTTCTGTCCCAACCCAAATATGCTAAAAATCTTGTTCTGAAATTTGGGTTAGAAAATAAAAGGCATAAGAAAATACCTTTGGGGAAAACCAGCAAACCGTCAAGAGATGATGTTGGAATCAGTATTGATAACACCGTTTATAGGAGCATGATAGGAAGTCTCTTGTATTTAACTGCAAGTAGGCTAGACATAATGTACAGTGTGTGTTTGTGTGCTAGGTATTAATCGAACCCTAAAGAGTCTCACTTAAAAGCTGTAAAAAGAATAATTAAATTTGTGGCTGGTACGAGTGATTTAGGTTTGTGGTATACCAGAGATACTTGCACTGAACTTGTTGGTTACACTGATTCAGATTAGGCAGGTGATATCGTGGATAGGAAGAGTACCACTGGAGGCTGTTTCTTCTTTGGAAGTAACTTGGTCTCGTGGTACTGTAAGAAACAAATCTTTATATCCCTCTCTACAACAGAAGCTGAATATATCGCAGCTGGAAGTGCGTGTACGCAACTCTTGTGGATGAACCAGAATATTGAAGACTACGGTCTCCATAGTAGTATTATGACCGTACTTTGTGACAACACAAGTGCCATAAATATCTCTTAAAATCGCGTTCAGCACTCTCGTATAAAACACATTGACAATCAGGTATCATTTCATCCTTGACTTGGTTGAGAGGAAAATAGTGAGTCTTGAACATGTAGGGACAGATGATCAACTAGCTGACATCCTCACAAATGCATTAGATTTCGACATCTTCTCTTGTTTGAGAAGAGATCTCGGTATGTGCATTGTCTAGTCCATGTTGGTTTTGATGTTGTGACAACCATTTCTGTCATCAGTCACAACATCTGTATATTTTGCATGCATTTTTGTTTTCTCTTTCATACATAATAAATGCATTGAGTCTGATGGAAAGTGCAAAAAGATCTTGTGTTGTAATAAAAGTGATGACAAAAAGGCCAACGTCTTGAATCAGGTGATAGTGGATCTTACCCTCAGAAACTGGTTTTCTCCCAGGTCCAAAAAACAAGGAGTGTTAAAAAGCAATTGCTAAGATAATTTCTCTTCAACTTTATAAAAAGATGAAGAAAATCTGGATTAAAAAGATTCAATCTTTAAATTTCACCTCATTGAGCGATTTTTACGTAGTCATTAACTTGAGTTAAGGGGTCTGTTTTCATTGACTTCACCTGAAGTAATGTTGGTTGTAATGTCATCAGTCATGAAAAGCAACACTGAACGAGTCACTAAAACCATTAAGTATGAGGTCACATTTTTTAGGCATCAATTAAGACATTCATACTGTGTGAAGAGGCCGAATTGTTGTGTGTTTTGTTACTTGTGCTTGCATCTCTCTTTGATTTCGGTTAATCTTGTTAAGGGTTTGGTGGATCAGTTGTTTCAGTGGTGTTAAAAAATGGAGAGCTGGATAGGTAATACAGGGTTGATGTGGCAGGAGGCTTTTCACCTTGTACGTTTTTTTACGCTTATGGTGATGGTTCAAAGTTCCAGCTCTGATTATGTTTTATGCTATTTTAGAGACGTGTGATTCACCTTGATTTTGTGGTTGATTGGGTAGAGATATTGGTTCCTAAATTAAGGGGGATTGGGGTGTTTGGATGGAAAGAAAATTCGTGGGGGTTAATTCAGGGTTTTCTTTAAATTAGGGTTTTTACTCTTTTTCTCTCTCATGTCTCAACGGTCATTTTTTGTTGTTTAAGAATCCGAGATTGTTACCGTTTTCTTATCCCACTTTTATAAAATTCTTTTTGCGATCAAATCTCTCCAAATCTCCAACTTTTCTCCATCTCTTTCTCGAAATGCCTAATTTTTTTTCTGCTCTCTCTGTGAAACTTGCAGGATGTCTTCTCCGAGCAAAACTCCAGTGCTTCCTGCCGGCATACAGAAATGTCCGGTAGCCAGGCATCGATGAGTCTTCCGAGATTCAGTGGCCTGGATATTCGCAAGGAAATCGTTGGCACATTCCCCCAGAACCCATCACCGGTCGCAACACCTCCAGCGTGTTCACCGCCGCTCCAATCTCAGGACGTTGTTCTGATTCCGGTGCCCATCGATGCAAATCCCGAGGCGTAGGTTTTTCCCGGTCAGGCTTGGAATGAAATTGAAGTTGATAACCCACCAAATCTGCCACTTATTGCCAAAATTTCTGGGCGGGTAGGTGATCCAACCTTGAAACGGTCCCGGCGGCTGAGGAACATCCCACCTGGAGTGGTGCCGCCGGCAGTTCCAAAAAGTCAGGCCGGACCACGGCGAGTTGTGCCGCTCGAGCACATGAACCTGGACGAGGATGTCACTGTGATGACGGACCCGGATGACGATGATTTTGTGTCCTTCGCCCCTGCTGCTGCACCAGTGACCACCTCGGCTCTGCGTGTATTGACGACAAGGTCTCGTTGCCGGAAGGAAACTGTGAAGCTTGCCGACCAGAAAAATCCGCCTGCAAATATTAAAGTGTCGCCTGAATCGACTGAGACTGAATACTCCTCTCCGCCATATGAAGTTGTGGACTTTTTTACTGGAGAGGTCTCCATTTACTCCAAGCCTGTTGATGATACTCCTGCTGCCGTTCATGTTATCTTCCGTATATTATAGAAGTCTTTGTGATTATATTTCCATAATTAGTATCTCTACCCTATTATAAATATGGTCTTTCTCTATCATTGATGCAAGCAAAAAGATTGGTGGCTCAAGAATTGTAAGTGATAATCTCAAATACGCTGTCCGCGACCTGATAAACCTCCAGAAAGCTCATAGCGACCTGATCGATCCTTCCTATAAAACAAAACCGAAGCCAAGGCAGTGGACGGCCACGACGTAGGCCCTCTGATCCTTCCTTGTCTTAATAATAATTACTCCGATTTTCTTGTGAATTGCTATTTTGCTGAGTGTGATTTGTTTGTCTTTTTACCTCCCCATTAATTGGTTGACGATGAATATAGCTTCACCTACTTCAGATTCCCAGGACCCTGTTTCTCCAATCCTAATACGCATCATCTGATACTGAATCAATAGAAATTCTCTTAAACACTGAGGTAGAAGAAGAAACACACCAAAACCACAACCTGTATCCCGACCCGGTCTAACGAATGAACCAGAGGGAGATATTTCCTGGCCAGAACTTGAGGCCCAAACAAAAGCTTTATCTGAATAAATCCCCGAAGGCATCCCCATAGTAGAGTCTGAAATGCCTTCAACCTCTCAACCTGACTTCTTCTATACAAACCCAATAACCGTAGAATCATCATCGGCTCATGCCAACCTTCCTCCTATTTCGTGAGCTACCAGAACAGCCACGATGAACCATTGGGTACTCCTAGATTGGAGTAACCTTGAGGCATTCGAAGAAGCTCTTAATCTCCAAGAGACTGCCAAATCAGTCTACCCCAATATCCTCCAAGCTGACCAGGACATCTCCCTCTGAATCACATAACACTCTTCAATAAACATTTGAACTCAGGGTTCAGTTTCCCTGTACATTACTTCTTTATAGCCATATCATTGAAATATAAGGTTGCACTTTTGCAAATAACCCCCAACTCCATTAAATTCCTAGTTAGATACATAATTCTATGCAAGTATTATAATGTAGAGCTTTATGTAGGTTTTTCTATTTTTACTTCCAAATAAAGAACCAACAAGGTTCCTTTTACCTTTCCTCGCGCCTTAAAAAGTGCTTTTTGGTAAACCCTTGTCAAAAGCTCATGAATGGCGAGTTAACTTATTTTTTATCCATAATACCGAGGCTTGTCCCATTTACACTGAGTGGAAAGAGTCCACTCCTTTCCAAGACACAATACCATCCACAAAATATCAGCCTGCACTTTTTCAACAATACTCCGACCTACTCGATGAATGG
Source organism: Phtheirospermum japonicum (assembly GCA_014905375.1). Lineage (NCBI taxonomy): Eukaryota > Viridiplantae > Streptophyta > Magnoliopsida > Lamiales > Orobanchaceae > Phtheirospermum > Phtheirospermum japonicum. The sequence goes on along the minus strand of BMAC01000253.1, from coordinate 1,319,756 downwards.
AGAAAATACCCTTTCGATGTGATGAGGCTTTCATGTTCAGAGAGGGTTTATTACTTTGTAAGTCTTAGCCAGTGACCTACAAATTTAACCAGATCTGAATTCGGTAATTTTTTTTAAAGATATCTCAAATTCCTTCAGTTTAATACTTACATCAAAATAAACTAACACACTTCCTTTATTGTGTAGAGGATATCATTGCCAGCAGCAGATCATCGAGCTCGGAGGGGGGAGTCACCATCCAACGGAACTCTAGCTTTGCTTTTACATCGACAGCTCGCCCTCCTATTATTGATGTGGAACAATAGATGGAGCTCGCTGATCCGGACTTTGTGTTTCCTCTTTTCAAAATTAAAATCAATTATAACTATGCACGTCTTCATTTGGAAACGAGTTAGTTCGCCCACAAGAGAATGGGGTCACCATAGACTAGCAAGTTAAACCGATTCGATTCATTGAGGAGTGGAAATACAGGGTTGACAATGTCTATTATAAGAAAAACACAAATGCTAAAACTAAACAAGCGATCAAGGGGGTTTTGATTTGAAATTTTCAAACACACTAATTAGAATATCCAACTTTTAAAACACAAATATTGCAACGAGGGTGTCAACCTCTCTACAAGAACTATGTACTTGATTCTAGAATTCAATCAAAAACCATTTGGAATCAAATGAGAATATTAATCCACTAAATATCATTCAAGAAATTTATCGAACACTAAGCATGCATCACGAAAATTGAGATCTAAATAAGAACAAACTCAATTAAAACACCAACTCATAATCGTAGAAATTAATGAAACTTGCCAACACAAATCATCTCTAAATCAATCTCGAGAATTCAAACATAATTATTCAAAACCTATTATCCAAGCGAAATATTCAAAACTTAGTATCCAGTATGAAATTCCACACTATGTAATAAGAACAAAGTTTGGAGAGAAAGTTACTATCTACGAGAATTGTGATGAAAGCCTTGATAACTCCGGCGATTCTGGAGAAAAGATGAACCTCGCTGGAATTCTAGAAGCTTGTCATGAACCTCTGATTCCCACGATGAAAGATATTCACGAATCGATCGAACCTTATAAAAGTTGGCGTAAGGGCTCTACGTGAAAGGAAAGAGAGAGTTGTCAGTTCTCTCTTCCAATGGTGATGATCCAGACCAAGGTAGATGATTCCCAGATCTTTGGATACCTTCTTGCTAATATTTTCTGAGTTTAAAGCCTCAAAAACTATTTTGTAACTGAAGAATCCCGAAAATCTGCATTTGTAACGTATGTATCCGGTCGGATCCTAGATCCATTCGACCATATAAAAGTTTCTGTCCGCTGGTCCAATCGGATGTCAGATCATCCGATCAGATGGTAGCCCAAGGGGTCCATCTGGAAGGAACGCTCTAGCTGTATGAAAAAATAAGAGAATTATCTCAAAAGGACTAATTATTAATCAATAAGTCGAAAAGTTAAGCAAAATGCCAAAGAATGCAAAATTATGAAAAATGGCCTAATCTGAACCCGAAAAAGATAACAAAAAGACTAACAAATGACTCGAATGATATAAAAAAACATAAAAAAAATGTACGAATCAACCACCCCATGTTTAATTGGTTTGTTCGTCCTCGAACAAACCAAAGAATCAAAATCAAGAAAGAGTGAAAATAGTGAGATCAAAGAGTCATATTGTGCATATAATATAGTTTTGCAAATATAAACACTTTTATCGAACAAACCCGTAATTGGGACTCCCTGCGCCGTATCTGAGGTTCAGATGGTCTCGGGGAAATGGATTGAACGAGTTGGAGTACGAGTTGTAAGTTTTAGTGAAACTTTGACCCGATTTTTTGTTGGATTGGAGTTCTTGCACGGCGTTCACCTCTTCTTCCTCATCTTCGTTGAACGTCACGTTACACGTGTTGGATCCATGTCCAAAATTCTCCACAAATCCCACATGATTCGTGTGACAGTTTCATTATTTCCTCCTCTCGCGTCATCATACCTGCCAACAACGCAACTTGTTTCGTGATCTCCTCGATTTTGCTACTCTCCGCTTGAGACGTCGATACTTCATTCACTCTGATTTTTCTTGGCTTGGAACTTGTTTGCCTTTATTTTCCACCCATGAGCTCGAATAAGCCCATGCCTCCATTGCGGTTAAGTCTCCAAAATCGCCTACTTTGTTCTCAACTTATTGCTTAAAATTTTGCAATAATCCTTCATGGAAATAGTTGTTGACCATTTCGGGACTGTTGTTATGATGCGGGAATGCTTGTAGGAGTCCTTTGTAGCATTCCCATGCTTCGTGGAACAATTCTTCATCCATCTGCTCGAAATTAGTGGTTTCTCTCCTTATTTGGCTGTCGTTTGTGCCAAGTAAAATCTGCCTACGAACTTCTTAAACACCATTCCCCAATTAGTTAGGGAGTTAGGTTGCAATGATAGGAGCCACTGTTTGGCTTTGTCCTTCAAGCTACTCAGAAAATACCTCATTCTCAACTGATTCTCATTTAACCCAAATGCTGGAATTCCGGATACCACTGCGTAAAACTCTCGTATAAAATTGAGCAGGTCCTCATTTGGCATGCCATAGAAGCTCGACAACTGATTGACAATGTTAGAATTCAATTCATAGTATCAGGACGCGGGGCCTAGGACTATAGTTCAGCTTTATGGGCCAATGGTTGGGCATATGAGTCCTCCTTGTCGGCGTTCGTTTGGATAGCGTGGTCCCTGGGCCTAATGAAAGTTTTCTCGTCCATCAAAATTCCTTCCTCCTCCGTATCCATTTATATTCCCATGACACTTCTCATTCTCATAATATCGATAGTCTTCGTCATCGTATTCATGATTTCGGAAATTCTCATTTTGCCCAGCAGTGTATGGTCGTTCCTCTTCTCTGTTTCGGAAACGATTTGGTTCTTGTTCCCAATTTTCGAATCCAGGATGATTTCATTGTTTATTTGGGGGCTGGGTCCCGCCCTTACCAATGTGGTTGTGCTTGAATCCCTGATTTGCCCAAGCATTGAAAGCAAAGGCTTCCTCTCAATTTTGGAAGTGTTGTGGCGTTCGATCAATTGGATTTTCTGGCCCATGACTCGGCGGTCACCTTGAGGTTGTGGTACCCTGTTATTGGCCAGTTGATTGTTATTTTCGAGGATCACGGGTCCTCTAGGTTCCTCATCTCGATTTTGTTCTTGATTCTCCGTTTGAGCCAGTATTTGTAGATTTTCATTTTGGATGAGATGGAATGTTCGACATAGTGGCTTCGGTTGTTTCGGAAAAATTCCCGTCGGGGGAAGGAAATAGTCTTCTTGGTCTCTCCACTGGTTCAATGTTATTTATAAATGGCGCAAGTTCACCTCTAAGGCCACTACGACCTTGCATCAACAACAAATAACATCAATGTATCGAGTGGTAAACAAAAACAATTATACGTGTAATAAACATGAAATTTAACACAAATAAACTTCGACAACGCCTTTACCACTCCCCAGCAACGGTGCCAAATTTTTATCCGAACTTTTGTGTATTCTTTTCAAAATTAAAATCAAGTATAACTATGTACGTCTTCATTTGGAAACAAGTTAGTTTGCACGCAAGAGAATGAGGTCACCATAGACTAGCAAGTTAAATCGAGTCACTTCTCTCAAGGAGTGGAAATACCGGGTTGACAATGTCTATTATCAAAAAAACACAAATGCTAAAACTAAACATGCGATCAAGGGGGTTTTGATTTGAATTTTCCTAACACACTAATTAGAATATAAAACTTTTAAAACACAAATATTGCAACGAGAGTGTCAACCTCTTTGAAAGAACTATGCACTTGATTCAAGAATTCAATCATAAACCATTTGGAATTGAAAGAGAATATCAATTCACTAAATATCAGTCAAGCAATTTATCAAACACTAAACATATATGCACCACTAAAATGGAGATCTAAATAAGAACAAAATCAATTAAAACACCAACTCACAATCGTAGAAATTAACGAAATTTTTCAAAACAAATCATCACTAAAATCAATCTCGAGAATTCAAACATAATTATTCAAAACCCATTATCCAAGAAATATATTCAAAACTCAGTATCCAATATGAAACTCCACACTATGTAATAAGAACAAAGTTTGGAGAGAATGTTACTATCAACGAGAAATGTGATGAAAGCCTTGCTAACTCCGGCGATTCCAGAGAAAAGATGAACCACACAGGAATTCTGGAAGCCTGTCATGAACCTCCGATTCCCACGTAGAAAGATATTCACAAACCGATCGAACCTTATTAAAATTGCCTTAAGGGTTCTAAGTGAAAAGAAAGAGAGAGTTGTCAATTATCTCTTCCAATGGTGATGATTTAGAAGAATCCCGAGAATTTGCATTTGTAACGTATGTGTCCGGTCGGATCCTAGATACATCTGACAAGATAAAAGTTTCTGTCCACTGGTCCGATCGGATGTCAGATCATCCGATTTGATGTTAGCCCAAGGGGTCCATCCGGTAGGTCGTCAGATCAAGGTGTGTTTCGAAAGTCAATCCCGTTGGATATTAGATCAATCCGATCAGACAAGTGTCCTTTTGGCTACTTTTGGGCGTTGAATTCTTTGTCCTTGTCTCTCGGATTCTCCAAACGCTTTAGCTATATGAGAAAATAAGAAAATTATCTCCTAAGGACCAATTATTGATCAATAAGTCATAAAGTTAAGCAAAATGCCAAAGAATGCAAAATTATGCAAAATATCCTAATCTTAACCCGAAAAGGATAACAAAAAGACTCACAAATGACTCAAAATATATACAAAAACATAATAAAAATGTACGAATCACTCGCCATGGATACAAGGGATGATCAAGGAGAACCATTCGACCTTGGGGAGCGAATGCCACTCCGAAATGTGCCTAATAAGAGAAAAAGAAAAAGGGTAGCTGGTGAGCATGCTCCAAAGCAGCGCACTACTCCTGCTCCAAAATGTCGCAAGACTGAAACTACAAGGGCGTCCTCTTCGAGCCCCTTAAGCCTGGAAAAAGGGCTTGCTCAGTTCGAGGATGCCAAGCAACTCAGATCTTTCCTTCATAATTACATAAAAGCTCAGGTAATCTATCATCCTGAAATAATTTTACCTCAATATCCTTATAACTCCTAACACATATTTTTCACCTCTTATAAAGTAGCTGGACCCTCTGGTAAATTCTCCCTCCAGTCACTCATTCACGATAACCTATGAGGAGGAATGGAAGAAAATGTGTGGCGAGATGACAGCTGAAGCAGAAAAGTAAACTCAACAGCTTTCCTTAACACAAGAGGAGTTAGATGAAGTTCATCGCTAACTGGCGACTCAAGAAGAAGAGCTAAACATTGCTAAAATTCAGTTGGAAATAATGAGGGATGAGACCACTAGGCTGGGGGGTTCGCTTGACGAGGCTAGAGGATATTGTGCAGGACAAAGAGAGGCAAGTGCATGAAGTAGGCCAGATAGCTTGCCAACAAGGGTTTAATGAAGGGCGAGCTAAGGGGTTAGCCGAGGGTCGCCTCATGTTTATGAAGAGCGAGGTGGGAAAGAAGTTCACTGAAGCTTACAGAATCGAGCTTATGAATTCGTACTGGCGTATAACACACTTTTTGGGAAAGATAGGGATAGGAGCCAAAGAATGATTCCACTTTTCTGTGCAACGAATCAAGGCATAGCTCGCTGCAGCCAATATCCAGTTCGAACCGGATGTGAAGGCCATGGACGCCGAGCTCACTGCATTTTCTTTCTGGAAAGGTGATAAAAGCCAGCTTGTAACAGCAAAATGGTGGATCCCTTATAAGGGTGATGCAATCCTGAGGGCCGAGCTACCCTATAGATGAGCTACTTCCTGACTTGTAATCCTGTAACTTAACATTTTGTCCCATTTGAATTCGAACTGCCATGTATGAACAATTATGACTTGATATTTTCATGATAAATAAACCTTCCATGAGATGGTTATAGAGAAAACTTCTCAAAACCATCAATTGAACCATACTTGACCGTGAATAATGTGAACCCAAAGATAATTAGGTCGCAGAAATGCAGTGAAAAAAAATCAGAGGTAACACAGACTATGCTTAGTCCCCCAAGTCCATCTTCGTGCAAACCTGCTTTCCGCATAGATAACACAACCGAATTCGAATATATAAAGATCACAAAGAGTCTGTAAATCAAATATACTAAAAAAATATACAAGTAATATGCAAATCATACATGTTTATAACTAAAGGAAAACATGCAAATAAAACATGCCTCCTTTCGAAACATCCCAGAGTATGTAAGTCAAACATGCTCAAGGATACGTAAATACATGTAAATCAAACATGTTCTCACATAGGACCAAACAAATCACCTAAGACCAGATAAAGCACGTAATATCAGACAATTCATATAAGAACAAACAAAGCACACAGGACCATATAAGTAATTTGTAAATCAAACATAAGGAGTAAGAGGATATATGTAAGTCAAACATGCCTCCCCTGAAAATATCCCATAATATGTAAATCAAACATACTCAAGGATACGTAAAAACATGTAAATCAAACATGTTCTCACATAAACCATCCATTTCTATGCCCATAAATCCCATCACCGACATGATAAGAGCATCGGTACTTAACCATATACATAAAACCATAAAGATTCATTCATAGAGTTCCATAAGAAATACTTTATTCTTCACTGATATGTATCATCCCATAATATATGAAAATTTCCACAAGAGCACAAGTCTATTGCCGACCTAAAGGATCATTGGCCCATTATAAAAATAAGTGAAGATAGAAGGATAAAAAGTATGAGCCCATCGTCCAGAGAGCTAGGCATAATACTTCTTTAAGTGGCAGATATTCCAGCTTCTCAATAAAGCTTTTCTTTTTGTGTCTTCGAGCATGTATGATACCCCTTGTAGCACTTTGATAACTTTGAATGGTCCTATCCATTTTGGATCCAAATTATACGTTGTGTAAATTGCATCAACTTGATTCCAGACGAGATCGCCGACTTGGAAGTATCTCTATTTTACTGTTTTGTTAAAGGATGCCTGGATTCGTTGCTTGTATTTTTCCACGCGTGCTACAACCTTGTTGCGTATCTCATCAATTATTTCGACAGCTCCACTGGCCAATCGTTCATTTTGTTCTTTCTTCAATGTTGATAGCTGATGTGATTCCCCAACTATTTCTTCCAGGATAAAAACTACCATATCATAAACTAGGCTGAAAGGTGATTTGCCTATAGTAGTTCGCGGGGTCGTTCGATAAGCCCATAAGACGGATGCGAGCTCTTCACACCAAAGTCCCCCTACTTTTTCCAGTTGAAATTTGATTCCCCGCACGATAATACAATTAGTGACTTCAACTTGTCCATTTACTTGAGGATGTGCTACAAAGGTAAATCACTGCTTCATCCCTATTATTTTGCACCATTCCTGGATCATCTTCCCATTAAATTGGGTTCCATTGTCCGAGACCAGCACCCGCCGAATGCCATACCTGCAAAAAATACTGTTAAATATAAAATCCATGAGATCTTTCTTGCCAAATCTCGTCACAGCCTCGGCATCCACCCACTTGGTAAAGTAGTCTACCGCGACTACCAAGTGGCATTTGTTGTCGGGCGTTCTTGGAAAGGGTCCCACAATATCAATCTCCCACTGCGCAAAGGGGAAAGGCGAGCTCATAATCATCGTATCTTCCATGGGCACGTGAATGACAGGTGGGTGCATCTGACATTTTCGGCAGGTCATAACGAGCTTGCCTGCCATACTTTTCATCCCTGGCCAAAAGAAGCCAGCGCGCAATGCTATCCCCAGTATTTTGCTTTTCCCGTGGTCTCCACAGTACCATTCGTGTATTTCTCTTAGCACCTCTAACCCTTCCTCATTTGCTAAACACTTTAAGTATGGGCCAAATCGTGACCTCTTGTATAGATCTCCGTTCATCAAACAAAAATGTGCAGCCGTCTTAGTTTCCTTAGTTGATAACTGTGTATCTCCTGTGATTGCCTTATCGAGGGTCCCCCGAATTGGTGTTCGCCAATCTTCCTTTGCGTCAATCTCCATAACCACTTTCCCTTTGTCCACACTAACTCAGATCCATTAATGCAACGTTCCTTGTGTCAAAAGTACCCAATGTTCCCGCCATCCTAGCGAGCTGATCCGCCCAAATGTTATCAGTCCACGGTAAGTGCTCTAGTTTAAACTCCTCAAACTGCATCACCCCTTCCTTTAGCTTCTTCAAATATGCCTGCATGAGTTCTTCCTTTGCCTCAAAAGACCCATCAAACTAGAGAGCTACTAATTGTGAGTCTGTGTAAACTTTAATTTTTTGCGCTCCTAGGTCGCTTGCCATCTTTATACCCTATAGCAGTGCCTCGTAATCTGCTTCATTATTGGAGTCCTTAAGCCCAAGCTTGATAACAAAATCGAGATTTCCTCCCTACGGACTAGTCAAAACAATACTTAGCCCAACTCCTGATGCCATGGTCAATCTATCTGTATGCAGTAGCCATGCTTTCTGTTCTTCCTCTTGTTCGGAAGAGCACACCATCTCTTGTAAACAATCCGCTAACACTTACACCTTGAGCCATTTTAGGCTCTTGTACCACGTTATACTCACTTATCTCCACCACCCATTTTACCAACCCTCCTGATATGATCGGATTACTTAAAACCTGTTTGAGAGCTAGGTTGGTGCGTACCTTAACCTTGTAGCCTAAAAAATAAGGCCGCAGCATTATATAGACAAGTTCAAATCAACCTTTCTCCAGCTCCGAGTAGTTGAACTCGGCTCCTCTCAACATCCTGCTAATATAGTATATAGGCTTTTGCGTGCCTGCATCCTCCATAATAAGCACTGAGCTTACGGCGCCCTCCCCAACACATATATATAATATCAAGTTCTCTCCCGGCATCGGTTTGGTCAATAATAGTATCTCCGCCAAGTAATCTTTGAGCTAATGTAAAGATTTTGTATCCTCCTTTGCCCTCTCAAACTTGGATCCCTTCCTGGGTGTCCTGATGAAGGGTATGCTCTTCTCTACCGACCTAGAAATAAAACGACTAAGCCCTGCAATTCGACCAGTTAGTACCTACACGTCACGTACCATTCGGGGGTGTGGCGTCTCCATAACAGCCTGCACTTTCTCTGGGTTTACTTTGATACCTCGCTCCGTCACCATGTACCCCAAGAACTTTCCTGTTCCCACACCAAATGCATACTTCTTTCGATTAAGGCGCATGCCGTATTGCCTTAGTATAGTAAAGGCCTTTCGTAAGTCCTCTACATGTGAATCTGCCTTTTTGCTCTTTACCAGCATATCGTCCACATAAACCTCCGTGGTGGACCCTAGAAAGTCTCTAAACATCTTATCCACCATCCTTTGATAGGTTGCACCTGCATTCTTCAACCCAAACGGCATAGAAATGAAGCAATAAGTACCCGTAGAGGTGACAGAGCTCACCTTGGTCTGATCTTCCTTCGCCAATGGGGTTTGATGGTATCATTGCGATGCGTTCATTATACTTAACAGCTCGCAGGCCGAAGTTGAATCGACTAATTGGTCGATGCGTGGTAATGGGTAATGATCTTTTGGGCACGCTTGTTAAAATCGCAAAAATCTACGCACATCCTCCACTTTTGTCCAGGTTTTGGAACCATTACAACATTGGACAGGTATTCTGGGAGTTGAATCACTCAGATATGCCCTGATTTTAGTAACTTCTGCACCTCCTCTTTGATCACCTTATCTGGTTCTTCCCCGAACTGTCTCCTTTTCTGTCGAATAGATCGCGCCTCTGGATCAACATTCAAATGGTGCCGTGTAACCCTAGGGGATACTCCTTGTAGCTCCCCATCTCCAAAGGCAAAAATCTCTCAAAATTTCCTCAATAGTGTTATCATCTCCCCCATTATAGTTTCTGTCATTTGAGTTCAAATCTTAGTGGTGTACTCTGCCCTGCCTTCTTCAAGTGAGATTTCCAGGAGTTCATCATGAGGGCGGACAAAATTCTCCTCCTCCATCATCGTTTTGGAGCTAAGTATTCCTTCTTGTATATCTCTTGTTCTTTCTCGCTTGCTTTCACTCATACCCACTACTACAAAAAATGTCATTGGAACAGGAGAATATGCATCGATTGTTACTAACAACCGATGCCAAAAATTGCACAGGGTCTTTTTTATAATTAAAAAAAGTTATAGGCATCGGTTGTTCCTCAAAAACCGATGCCTATAGTCAGGTGGGTTTTTTTGTAATAAATAAAAGTTATATACATCGGTTTTCTAAAACAACCAATGCCTATATAGTCCGGGAAAAATTAATAGCATCGGTTATTAAAAACTACCGATGCCCATAATGATAAAAAAAATCTAAAAATTTTCATTAGAATACATAGGTGTCAGTTTTAGTCAAACAACCGATGCTTATAACAGAACACGAACATCGGTTCCTTATTTACAATTGATGCTTATGTATCGACCAAAATCAAATTGGGGATCTGGTGAAATCTCTTCACATTCGCAGCAAATTGGATATTGCCTGAATTAAAATCTCGATTCAGTAATTACTCTCCACAACTCCAACGATATCATCATCGTCATCCTTCATACGTCTCAAAAGGTTAGTTTCATTTACTTCTCTAAATTCTCTAATTTTTCGATCAGTTCTGAGTCTAATTCGCAAAATACCCTAATTCTCGGTCAATCCGAGCTCCAGTTCCCCAATTTTGCTAATTTCCCAATCAATTTCATGTTACAGTTGGGGGTGGTTGGGTAATGGGTATACTTACTTGACCTGAGCACATCACAGTCATACAATACCACCACCACCACCGCCGGGGATTTCTAGAGTTCGCCGCCGGAGGAAAAATAAAATGTCCTCAAGCGGTGTGATCAGCTGCAAAGCGGCGGTGGCGTAGGTGGCCGGAGAGCCCTTGGTGATAATTAAGTGGATCTCAGCCCTCCTCAGCCCATGGTGATCCGCATCAAAGTCGTCTCTGCCTCCCTTTGCCGGAGTGATGTCACTGCTTGGCTCTCTCAGGCACAACCTCAAATTTCCCCTCGGATTTTCGGCCATGAGGCATCAGGCATCATTGAGAGCGTGGGTGAAGGACTGACTGAATTTGAAGAGGGGGACCATGTTCTAACTGTATTTACTAGAGAATGTACGAAATGCCAACACTGTGTTTCCGATAAAACCAATATTTGCCGAGTGTTAGGTTTGGAACGCCAAGGCGTATTGTATTTCATGTGTGTAAGGATCACCTGCTGTGGATGGAGCACAACACCCAGGGCGGTGCGACGCTTTATTATTATCATTATTTTTTTTATAATAATTTGATTTTATGTTTAAAAAAAATTCGTGTCACAGTTCCATCAATACCCTAATCTCCCGATAAATCTCGATTTCCAATTCCAAAGGACGATAGCGGTGGTGTCATTTCTAATATGGTAAGAAACGAGCCTATGGTGGTTGCAATGATTCTGTAGCTCAGATCACGTGATGTCTCAGCTCACCTCGATAGACCAGGCGGGATCGGAGCTGGACTCCCAGTTGCAATTCTATAGGGTTTTACTCTCTTTGGAACCCTTTCTCTAATTCGGATACTTTTTCTTTTGTACTTGTTGTTTTTCTCAAAGGTAGTTTGTTTTCTTCTCAGCTTAGGATTTAAATTTCTAGTTTTTGTGGTTGGTTTCAATTTGTTTCTCGAAATTTAGCTCTATTCGGGAGAATGCACACATCTATTTTTTTTTATCTACTTAGCTTCAATCTTTCAATTTTTCAGTTGTTCAACCATCTATTTTGAAATTTATTTTGTGTCCAGACCATATCTTTTTAGAAAATATGTATATTGTTCACACTGTATATGTATGTGTATTCTTAGATCACAATATATACATTGATCGAGGTATATGACTCTATATGAAAGTAGTGATTAATTTATTGAAAAAAAATAGCTAAGGAAATGTTATGCTGAAGCCACTTTCAGAGATAAGAAAATGGTATTAATTTATATTGTAATGCGTTGTATGGTTTTGGGTGTTGAGACACTTATGGCTTTTTATGGATCTCAATACATTTAGAACGATGTCTCAAATAATTCCCCGAGCGCTGAGAAACCCTCGACAACCCTTTTTTGTTCTCTCCGGACCTTCATTTGCACTGGAGTTGATGAACAAATTGCCAACAGGTCACTTCGCTATTTTCAATATATGGTACTTTTGCAGAGGCTATGTTACAAAAATTTGATCTAAGTGATTATGGCTCGTGTTTATATAGCTTTGGTGGTGGCATCGAAAGAAAACAAGATGACAAATGCTATTCAGCAACTTCTTGCTTCTTGAACCATGAGAATCAGCACATCGAGGTTGTAAATTGTGTTCTGAAAATATAGTCACTTGTATTTTGTATTTACTTAATTTCATTCACTAGCATAATATGTTAGATAAGAGGCGAGATTGTGGTGATATCTTTTTGGAAAGTGTAAAACATATGTAGTGATATGTTGCTGTAACGGCTCAGCAGTAACAGCTGATGCTACAGTGATGTTACAGGGGTTGAAATTGCAGGTGCTCTTAAGAATGTGCTTTCAAGAGCTACTGGAATCGTGGAAGGGTTAAATTTCGGAAATAATTCTATGGCAGCTCTTTTTCCACAAGGTTGCTCTAAGATAACATGGCTAGCAACAAAGGTTAGTTGATTATCTTATGGACTAATTCTTTTCCTTTTTTTCCAGCTGAACATTCCAGTTAAGGATTTTATTGCCCAAAGCTTCTAAATCAATATTTCTGGCTTTGTGATTTTTTTAGTTGGCGGGTTGCTTATATGTAGAAATTCCATTTCCCTAGAAATAAGCCATCCAACGTTGCGTAGAAGAAAAATTAGAAGGAAAAAAAAAAAACTAAGGGGATATTTTTTATTTTCATATATAATTGGTGTGGTTTTTTATTTAAAAGGAAAAAAAAGATTAAGTCACACATCAGAAGTAAAAATTCACATTTCTAGCTTATCAAAAGAGAAAATGAGAGTGCTTTAAACAGTTTGATGGTTAAAACAACTTTAGCATATTGCTAGAACTCAGGTCCTTATCTGTAATATTATCAACACATTTTTATATCTTTTATTAAGGTATGTGATGAACACTAACATTACTCTATCTCCAATCAGATGGGCGCCAAGTCAACGACATTGACCGGTTTATTTGGAACTGGAGACATAATGCTCACTTATTTTGCCAATCTCTCAAGAAACAGAATGTTTGGGGTTCGTCTTGGATCTGGGAAAGAAATCAATGACATACTCAGTTCCATTTATCGAGTGGAATATCCCATCTCTGATAAAGGCTCGGAAGAGTGTCGGCCCCACCACCCGAGCAGCAGAGGGAACTCATCAAGCAATTACAGGTGAAGAATCTCATATTTGCGACTTTTTTGTTGTAATAATATCATATAGTGAAGCCTGGTCATGGATTATGAAACTTACATTGGATGATAATTATTGTAGCTTTTGTTCTTCTATGCTCAAACCATCCGTTGAATGAAATTCTTATTAGTCGTGTGTTGGTTCTTGTTTGATAAATTATATTTAGAGGGCAAAATCGATGCGTATACATAAATATTAGGCATCGGTTTAACCAAACCGATGCCTATATCTATACAATAGGCATCAATTTTGGTCAAACAACCGATGCTTATGTCAGTTATTAGCATCGGTTGTTTGACAAAACCGATGTCAATATCTTTATAGGCATCGATTTTGGTCAAACAACCGATGTTTATGTCAGTTATTAGCATCAGTTGTTTGACAGAACCGATATCAATATCTATACATTAGGCATCGGTTTTGGTCAAACAACCGATGCGTATGTCAGTTATTAGCATCGGTTGTCTGACAAAACTGATGTCTATTTCTATACATTAGACATCGGTTGTTTGACTAAAACCGATGCCTAATGTACAGATTAGGCATCAATTTTGGTCAAACAACCGATGCCTATGTCTATTATTAGCATCGGTTGTAAAACCGATGCCTAAAGTCAAGGTTATAGGCTTTGGTCTAATAGGCATCGGTTGTAAAACCGATGCCTATTAGCAAAAACAACCGATGCTTTTGGGCTATTTTTGTAGTTCTAATCGTCATCTGATAGCACAATCTAGTAACCTGCTGTTCTGATACAATTTCCCCTACCTTATCTCCCTCCGGATACTTGATACTCATGTGGTAAGTAGAGGTGATAGCCTGCAACATGTTGAGGGCAGGTCGCCCCAATATCGCGTTGTATGCCGAGTTCCCTTTTTTTTTTTAATAAATTGTGGCTCTCTTACTTAAAAAGAATAAAATAGTCTGAATACATAACAATTCAGAAAAATGCAAAAATAATAAAACTAGCGCTTCACAAGGAACCCCCACTTAAGAGAACTCTTTGAAGAGATGTGTACTGGAGAGGAATCTTCCTCTTCACCAATATCTGCGCAAGATTGTCTAGAGGGGATACTCATAAGGTGAAGGGTAGGAGAGAAATTTGTATCGTCAACAATGAATGGAGTAGAAGACTCCTGTTGTACTATTTTAACTTTATCTTATAATTCTTGAGTACGTCGATCAAAGGCAGTTTTACGAAAAAGTGGGGTGCGATGTTAGCTACCGATATCCGAATCATCCACTATAAATCCTTCTTCAAGTGAAAGACTTTCTTTTGAGAAATGTTGCGGCAATGTAGAAACTTAATCTGAAGAACCCACGTCCACCTTATCAATATAGACCGTGCTCGAAGATTTTGTTTACGCGGAAGGTGGTGGAGGTTCCTCATAAAGCACAAGGTATCGAGAAGTGTCAGAAACACTTTCGACCAACTTTTAAATGGTTGAAAGGTTCTCCCTGCAAAGCTGCGCAGGCTATTTTCATCATGGTCCAAACAACGGGTTATGGCAGACCGTGGTGCTGGACGGGCGGTTCCATCATCGGTTCGGCCAGTCCTAGGATCATCCATGGCTGGTTCAAAAATAGAGTTATCGAATGCCACATGATCTGAGGGGACCACAAACTGGTGGCTCATCGCAGTTGTGTTATGAAGCATAGAATCAACCAAATTCATGCAATCATCAGTATTCAAAATGTCAAAAAGCATTCAAAGTTAATAACGTATTCGAAGTAGAAATAGAGGGTTCAGAGGCGTTATTTGCATGCCTGGTGCCAGAGTCAAACAAAACTCTCATCTTTGCCATTCTTGGAGATCATTAGAAACCAAGCATTGACGAGATCTTTTTGTAAAATCGACATTTTGCCAAGTGTCAATAGGGACGCTATGGTCGACCCGAGGCTTCCAAGAGGGGCACTCTCCAACGAAATGGCCAGCATTCTTACAAGTCAAGCAATACATAGGCAATTTTTCATAACCAATAGAAACATACCCACAATGACCTGCTCGCTCAATCATAACAGTTTCCTGCAACTCATCATTAAGATTCAATTCCACAAGAACACGCACAAAGTGCCCAACTGATCCGTTAATAGAACGATCATCGATTTGAACCGGGGACCCAACCACATTAGCAATATTCAAAATAAATGACCGATCCCAATATTCAATAAGTTCATAAAGGCATATCCAAACTTGAGGCGTAGTCGAGGATACCTTATATGGATTGAAGTCCGGAGTCCATGGAGAGAGCCGAGATGTGGCTGAGTCGATCCTCCACGAGGGTTTCACAAATGCTCAGGCCCTATCTTCGATATCGGAAAACCATATGTTAAAAAACCTTTGCCAAGATGGACGAATTTCCAAGATGCCTTCGTATTCCAAGCATCACGTAATAGGGAATTAAGGTTTTCGAGCGATAGCGGTTTCGATCCCTTCTCTTGAATTAATCTTCTGATAAGTGATCCACGTAGGCTGGAAACACAGTTTTCATAAACCTTTTCATCAATGGTAACCAAAAAGAATTCACCCTTCGCCGAGTTCCCTTTGATTAAAAATTTTAGGTCCTTCTTTACTATCAGTTCACTCTTTCGCAAAACCACAGGGAGTGCCAGCTTGCCTTCTGTGATAACATGCGCACCATTGAAAGCGTAAATCGGGGTATTTACCAGCCGTACCTTTGCCTTCAGGTTCATCTGATAATACATTCCCGGTATATGATGTTAAACGAGCTCTCATTGTCTACAAACACCCTCCCCACCTCGTATCATGCTATCTCAGCTTTAATCACTAGCGCATCGTTATTTTCCATCTGTAGGCTGCATAGTTCGTCAGGGCCAAATGAGATTATTGGTCCCGATGTCGGGGGTTGCCTATTCATGACAACGACCCCACATGGCACGGGGCGAGATGCTTTATCATGTCTTTTTCGTAGGTTGTTTGTGTCTCCATCCGTGGGCCCTCTTGAAATCATGTTGATCCTTCCTTTATTAATTCATCCTGCCCTTCCTTTTTCATTCTATTTTTGACCTCCTTGATGTGGTTGTGTCCCGGTCTGGTTCGGTGGTGGACCTCCCTGAGGTGGTGGGGGTAGTGGTTGCGCTGGTTCTCGTGGTTCTCTATCTTTGTATATGACCTACTTCAGGTGTCCTACTTTGATGAGCCTTTCAATTTCCACGGGTAAATGCCTGTAACACTCGGTAGAGTGTTTGTAATTATTATGGAACCTGCAAAAGAACTCAGATATTGGGTTAGTGGGAGGTTGCGTATAGCTTTATGGCCATCTGACGTCATCGGGTATTTGCTGCTCCATGATTGTGAACACCTTCGCTGGTGGATATATCAAGGGGGTGAAATCTTCTTCTCTCCATTCTCTCATATCAGCTCTAGTTGCCACTCCCCTACCTGCGCCACTGGTCAAGAGTCCACGAACAACTCGTCTTGGTTCCCTCCTGGGCTCTAACCTCTTAGAGATAACCTCTTCTGAGTCTACGACCTCGACCCCAAAACACAATCTAAATTCATCCTCAGTTTCCTACACCTGTATATATTTATCGCACCTATCAAAGACCTCCTCATATGTTCGTGCAGGTCGTTTTGCCAGAGATTTATGTAAATATTCCCTTCTTCACCCATGTTGAAGTTCTCCAGCCTTCATCTCATCGGTGGCTGTTGGAACTCCTAGAGTAGCCCTAGTAAATCGATTGACATAATCTTTCACACTTTCTCATGGCCGTTGTACCATTTCAAAGAGAGATTGTGTGGTTTTTGTGTGCCACTTTGCGCTAGCAAAATGCTTTAAAAATGATGCCTTCATGACTTGGAAGCTAATGATTTTTCCTAATGGCAACTGGTGGTAATAGTCTTGTGCTATTCCCCTAAACGTGGATAAAAATGTTCGACATGCTTTAACATCTGTGTACTGTCTTAGTAGTTCCTCATTTTGTGTGGGGTCGGACAACCCGTCATACAAAAACTCTAATGTTTTGTACCCACGAGGTAGTGCTGCTCTTAATATCTTTTCTCTGAAAGGGTGCCCTATAAATTCATCAGGTCCAGTTCCGGCAACCTGTCTTTGCAAATATAGTAACGCCTTCTGCATGTCTCTAAAGGCATGGTTACCTGGTCCCACTTCGCCATCCTCATCCTCTTCATAGCGCCGACCTTTGCGTTTGTAAGATCTCCTTCATGGCTTATAATCCATGAATGGTTCCTCGCTATCACTGTCGTCCTCCTCATCCTCTTGAATTCGGCGTTTATAAGATTTTCACCGTGATCCATCACCCCTGATTCACCAATCATGATCGTCGTATTACCTTTCATCCCATTGGGTCGACCGTTTATGAAGTTGACCACGCGACCCCCCATCCATGCGTAACCGATCCTCAATATAATCATCATCAGATGATGATACGAAGTCCACTGGATATCTTCATCTTCCCGAACTTTTAAGTAGCTCGTCACTTGTCCTCCATGGTGAGGATACTCTGCTTCTTTTCTGGCCCGCGATTAATTTCTCTGGCGTGTATTCCTCATCTCTTCGATCATCTTTTTCTTTTCCACCATAACCTCAATTTACCTTGCCTGCTAGAATATCCTCAAGTTCCCCTTGTTTATCTAGAGATACAAATCTCATCAAGCTTTCGAGGAGTCCCTTGTCGACATAGCAGGGTTTGTCTTTTGGCAGCTCCTTCCACTCCTTTGTTCCTATGTGGATGGGCTTTTTTTTGATTATTCCTGTAATCTTTTTCTTATGTTCTTCTTCCTGCTATTTCATCTTTTCTTTTACTGTGAGGATGGTGGTGTGGTCGTCGTCCGGTTTGTTTCCCCTATCGGTTGTGTTTGTTCTTTCCCGGTGTCTTCCTCTTTTGGCTTACTCGTGTCCCCATCAAAATCCAAGTATCACGGTGCAACACCTCTTTTTTTCATAGTTTGCTTGTTAATAATCTAACGTTTTTTTCTCAAGTACTCGATGTCTCTCTTTCCCACAGACAGCACCACTTGATGCGACCAAAAAGATTGGTGCCTCAAGAATAGTAAGTGCTAACCTCAAATACATTGTCCGTGACCTGATAAGCCTCTAAAAAATGCGTGGCGACTTGATCGATTCTTCCTGCAAACAAAACTCAAGCCAAGGCGGTGGACGACCCCGGCATAGGCCCTTCGATACTTATGTTAGAGAGTGTTTAAGAGAGTTGCGAGAGATCCAAAAGTGAGATATGGGATCTCAAAAATGTAGGATGTGAAATCAAATTAGAGAGAAAGAATGAGGCCTGAGTTCTCTTTATATAAATAAGAGACGTATTCCCAAACTAGGGTTCCCCTCTTGTACTATAACTATAATATCATAAATAGTGACCAACTTAGAATTATGATTTCTCCTATATGCTAAGTTCCCATAAATAATAGTACTCTCGCTGAATTTCCATCATAAACCATGGGGCAATGACCATGTCCATAATTGTAGTCTGTCGGGACCCCATAAGATAGCTCATATTAGCCCATCAAAGCTTAAAAACCAAGAGGCCCAGCTCTCAACACCGAGCTACAACTCAGCCGAGCTGGCATAATAATACTTATATCATAAGAGCTCGTCACCTCATATAAGAGCTCACCACTCCCATACATCAGGTCGCTACCCTTCAAAAACAGCTCGCCCAACTCCCAGAAGGATTGCACCTTTTAAAAAATGAGGTCGCTTACCGAAATCCTCATAAATACCTGCATGTTGCTGTCGATGTCGCATCAATCATCACTCTCCTTTACCCATGCTTAACATAATATAAAATGCATTGCTCAGTTATTTCTAGAAAATCTCCAGTCATTTTCTAAGTCACTATACTATGCCATATCGTCCACATACTTCATCAAGTTCTTTGTTTTTGACCACTATTTCTGAACAGAGAAACTTAGATTTTCTAATTGAAGTTATGTGTTTTTTTTTCCTTCCGCAAATAGACCATTCAAGTGTAGAGAGTTATCATATGGGAATTCATCTCTTATTATTACTATTATTATTATTATTATTATTAGGGTTCAATCATTTTTTTCCAGGGATAAATCGCATTGGCCGTCGAAGGAAGTTTATTGCACGCTAGAATTACTAAATGGGAGATTTGTGAGGGACGCTTTGGGTTTTCATAGGTTTGGTAATGGTGAGTGCTCATGCAACTGGTGATGATAAGTTTAGTTGGTTAGTTTAGTTGTTGTGTGCTTGGATATTTTGATAAGTTTTAGTTTATATATCTGTTCAGCCAACTAATTGCCTGAAGTTAGTGTAAAATGTATGTAAAACATGTTTGAGTAGGAATGCGTTTAGCAAATCTATTAGTATTGTGATAAGATTTTCAATGTAATCTCTGTTATGATATTTTTGTTACTTTTTAATTTTTCTTTTCTCTGTCATAAGCATGGGATTGAGTTGCCTTGTTGCAATTTTAGTTTAAACAAAAAACTTGATGAGGAGCACATTTGTTTATTTATCAATTTCCCAGGGTTTATGACTGCTAGTGAATGGTGGTGAATATATTTCTTTTATTTTGCTGTCGATACTTTCTTTGGTGTTCTGATCGAATTTCACTCTGCAGTGACTGCATGCCATCTTGCTTTTTTTGATTCACAACATGCGTGGTTGATTCTTAAGAAAATTTTATTTCCCACCCCCAATTCTTAAGTAATGGAAATTTACTTTGATGAATTGTAGGCATGCCGTAGAAATTAGGAATTAATATCAGATAATTTGCTGGCTAATCAACTTCTGTGTTCAGTTGCTAGATTGTTTAAATTTATCGAATCTTCATTAGTTGAAGTTATGTTGCTTTGAGAAAACGATTGCTGAATATTTTGATATTTCTTCTATTTTTGTTACCTTCTTCCTGCATTCTTGATTTAATTTTTTGATTGATAACTAATGCTTAAATTCATGTTTAATCTCTGTAGCAACTTCAGTTATCGAGGAATGAGCGTGACCATGTTGAAGACAAGATACATCATCTGCAGTGGTCTCTCAGGTAACTCAATACCTCTCC
>BMAC01000253.1:1284819-1298923 GCA_014905375.1 Phtheirospermum japonicum | reverse complement strand
AACTATTCATAAATCAAAAATCATACAACACAAATCAGAATATATATATATATATATATCAAAACAGAAAAAGAAAAAAAATTGATGAAATAAAAATGAAGAAAGATAAACTTGCTGATGTAAGATTTTTACCTTTGACTGGAGTTAGTTCTTGAAGAAAATATATGCAGCATTTCTCATGAAATCAATGATCAGGTTTGATGGTGTCAATGATGTGAACAAGGAAGAGGTACTTGCTGAGCTTGACAAATTGCAGGTTAGTATTTTACACACAGACTTTATATGCTAAGCAGTTCACTTGACATTAGTACTATTAGATTTTCACATGTGAACACTATATTTATAAACCATAACAGAGCACTTTATATTTTTTCACTTGGGTTGTGTACTTCAGTAAGTTATTTATTTTCAGCTTTTGTTGTATTGTTTGGGTGAAACATATTACTCGAATCTTATATACAATTGGTGTGAGTTATCAACAGGCGCAACGAGAATGCCATCGAAAGGTAATATGTGTTAAATTAAGTTATTATTATTATTATTATTATTATTATTATTATATTTATTATTATTAATATCATCATCATCATCATCATCATCATTATTTGACTTATCAATCTGTTGCGTAAAATGTTTTTAAGAATTTTAAAAGATTGTAGTTATTAGCTTACATGTTTTGGTATAATTATTATATTATATTACTATATTCAAACATTTAGTAATAGTGGTTTTTGTGTATTTGTTGGCACATGCTTTAATTTTAATTTTTTTTTTTTATTTTTTTACTACTTTTTAGAATGGGTCTTGTAAAATACGTTCTCAAAAACTACACTTTTCAGAAGGTATATATTTCCCGTTCTGAAAACCGTACTTTCTAGAAGGTGTTTCTAAAAATCGTTCTAGAAATGTATATTTTAGAGTTCTTCTCGAAAATCCGTTTTGAAAAAAGGTCTTTTTAAAATTTGTTCTGGAATATGTACTTTCTAGAATGGATTTTTAAAATGAATTGATTCGCCAGTTTATGAGCTCACTCAGCCGGAAGGCAACGCTATATCTATCCAAGTTAGAAAATGCACGTTCTGGAAGATGTACTTTTATAGAAGGTATCCTTAAAACCCATTTTCGAAAATGTACTTTCTAGAACGGATTTTTAAATCTGTTTTCGAATGTAGTTACTAGAACGGTTTAACTGTTACAGACACAAAAGACTATTATCTAGAACGGTTAATAAACATCGAGAACGAGTCTTCAACCGATCTAGAAAGTTTGAAAGATTAGAACAGGTAAACAAATCGTTCTAGAAAGTCAGTCTTTCTAGAACGGCTGTATCTAGAAAGCTTCAAAATTTGTTATAGAATGTCTTTTTTATCCATTCTAGAATGTCTCTGCTGCCTAGTGTGACATTTTCCCTTAATGGAAAATAGCTTTCAAAGAGCACATTTGGCTAAACTTATAAATTTCTTAAAACAACTTACAAGATATAAGAAGTTTATAAGTGCTTTTATAATTGTTTGGTATTTTTTTTTAATATTTTAGAAGCTAACAAAATAAGATGTTAAAAGCTTATAAGTTGTTTTCATAAATGTAGGAAAACCCAATTTATTTTAAAAAGAAGAACTTTTTTTCCCTTTTTTAACAACAATGCCATTATTAAAGTCTTATAAATTATTTTATCCAAACACTTCAACATCTTATTTTCAAAATAAAACTCGCAACTTATAAGCTCTAAAACATTTTATAAGATATATAAACTTATAAAATATTTTTAAAAAACTTAACCAAAAGAGTCATTATACCATGTATATTGGGTTCACCTTATAAGGTTTACGTAATAATTTAATTTATCATCGCTTTTGTATATATCATTACATATAACTAATATATGTCATCACAAATAATTGAAATCCTAAATCTAAAATCTAAAACCCTAAAAAGAACTCTAAAATGAAAAATTAAATCCTAAAAATGGAAGACTAAACTATAAAATGGAAAAGTAAACCCTAAACCTTAATTTTTTGTTATATATCATCACATATAATTGTCATATTTCATCACATATAACTGACATTAGTATGATGATAGATTTATGTCGAGAGCCTAAAATGGAAAATTAAACCCTAAAATGAAAAAAGAAACCCTAAACTCAAAATTTTTATTATATATAATCACATATAATCGACATATATAATAATATATAATTATAACGTATAAATAATTAGTGCACCTAATAAACCTAGTAAAGGTGCACCCGAATCCATGTAATAAGTGTACTAACCAAACACTTTCTTTCATACTTAAAATAATCCAAAAGTAGCGAGATTTGCAATAATCCAATTGAGTATGTTTGACAGACAAAGCTGATAAATTAGTTGATATAAATAAAAGCGTTTGACAAATTTAGCTAATAAGTTAGCTCAAATATACCAAATTACACAAAATTACATGATATAATAATAGTTTTTATCTTATTTTCTATTTCTTATATAAGTTTAATGTTTTAAATTTAATTATTATTGTTTCTATTACCAATATGATTGAATATATATATATATATATATATATATATATATATATATGAAATAGTTTTCAATAATTGTAAAATATTCTTTTAATGGGTTGGAGAACTTAATTATTTATTTATATTGCATACCAATTTATAGATAGTCAAATAATAATAATAATAATAATAATAATAATAATAATAAGAAGAAGAAGAAGAAGAAGAAGAAGTTTATATATTCAAATATCAATTAATAAAGTGGTGAAATAAATAAAAAAATAAAATACATAATGAAATAATATATCTTTTCAAAAAAAAAAAAGGTTAAAAGAGGAATAAAATCAAAAAGCTCCATGGAGATTATTTGAAACGCGTGGATGTCATAGTAGCATCTGAGATCAATTTAGACTTCTCAAATAAGCTTATCCAATCAAATGAGACTTATTTAAATACATGCAGTTTATAAGCCCTCTAAATAGCCATAATGTAACTTATTGTACTTACTTAAACATACACATTGTGTTGAAACAAAGGCATATATTAGACAATTTGCTTTCCTTGTCTCACTGGCCATCCTTAATTTTCTCTAAATCTCCTGTTTTACTTGTTATTCTTACCTGCTTCTTCTTCTCTTCTTCTTTTTTTTTTTTTTTTTTTTTAATTATTATTTTTATCTACACTTAAAAATGGTGCTACCATCCAACATTTACCATTATGGTTTCTAATAAAAATAATCCGTAAACCCCTCTCAAAGAAATTGCATTTCTAGCTGTGGAAATTATCTACAGTCTCCATTATATATTTTTGCTACCAATTCTTCCATATTTTTCAACCATTTCTTGAAATACTTTCCCTTCCGGAATAAATTTCAGAATTGTAACTAGGTATGTAAAGAATCTGTTATTTTCTGATAAAACCATGTTCATACAATTTAACAGAACATCCTTCTTTGATTTTATAGAAATTATTTCATTATCTCATAGATGAATTCATTGTAAACCAAAGGGTTCACTTGCTGCTTTTGTGTAGTATCGTCACCATGAGTCGGTGATATTTCTAAACAAAAAACAATGGTTTTGTCAAGATGTATCAAATATTACTAATAGCAATAAAACAATATTAAGGTTATGTGTAAAAGTATCGTATAAGAACAAGAACGTTTTCTATTGAAACGATCTCACATGGACATACCATTTCTGGAAATAGAATAATAAATTTGGTAATATGCATTCTTTTTTTTATTTTCCATCAGAACTTTGAATATCATTTCACGATCATACATTCATCATGTTTTCATGTGCTTAATGGCGTCCTTAATTACCTGTTCTGGACACCTGTTCTGGACATTATTAGAGGTCAAATGAAATTTTATCAGATGATACTTGAAATCCATTATGATTTTGGTCCATTTAATTGAATTTATGACAGTAATTTTCCTTATGCCTCTTGTTTTATATGGTTTTTTCTTTTGACAGGTTTGATCAATGGAATTTGGAGGGTTATATTAGGTTTATCAAAAAAAAAAAAAAAAGAGGGGAACATACAGGAAATCAGTAAAAAGTGGTATGTTTTCTCTTATATTTTTTTTTTCCTTCTAAAAAACTAGCTTATTTGCCAAAATTCGTAGACGATAATTTGAGAAGGGATAACAATTAGTTCAAGTCACATTAATTAAAGCTTAGTAAAATTATCAATCCATTAATCCCTTGTATATTTGCAGCCTTTTTGCCATCTTTGATTGTTCTTCCAAAATGGCTAGACTGTCCATCGATATCCCAGCAAACCTCGAGAAAATTGAACTGAAATGCGGAACTGTACGAAGAAAATCAACGGGCAACTCAAGCATCCAAATCAGCCAACCAAATTACCTCAGAGCTTCAAAAGGTTCTTGCCATGATTTCCGCAAGTACGGCATAAAACGCACTTTTCCCGTCAAACCATGGCGTCCTGTCGGTCGTATACTAGACAAAAACGTAAACGTCTCACTAGATGCGAGCACAGACAACGATCACAGAGGGAAAAAGACTTTAACATCTCCTAAGTTGATGCCCGTCTCGTCAAGACAACAGCTTAACGAGTTGTTAAAACTGAAAACTTCTAAAACTGATGCATTTAGTCATCGGCTGGCACCGAAACAACCCAGCCGAACGTTGTTGGCAAGTTCAACTAACAAACGAGAAAGTCGAAATGATGCAGGTAAAGACGTAAAAACATTCAAGGAAAGCAATTCTCTGCCTCTTAATCGTTCGTCTCCACCACAATCATCTCCTAAGGTTCCTACTGCGAAGAGTAGAACAAGCAATAGCCACCGTAAAAATGTTTCTCAGCTGGATATCAAGAACAAGACCAGCTGTGAAAATGTTCCAGAGAAGATCATACACGTGATAGAACCAGAAGAAGAAAACAGAAATAGGGGTCATGTTCAAGAAGGCTACAATTGCGCTGCATTTACCACTCTCAGTTCGAATCAGAACCAGAAATTAAATTCAGCTGCAGAAAACCACAGGAAAAAGACTACTAGGAGTGCAAGAGTTATTATCCCTGACGCAAACGACTCGTCTCTGAAAAAGCTGAAATTCAATAGAGGAAAAGTCCCTGTGATAGAAAATGGGAATGCTGGTTCTACTGACCGATGCTTGGGGAGATCAGTTTCTGAAGGGAAGGTTATTCATAAGAAAAAAGACTCTATGGGAGGCGTTCTTCGGCATCAGGCCGTGGAATGTAAAAGCGGGGACTCGGTGTTACTGAACGTTGTGATTGAAGAGAGAGCGAGCAATCTGGTTAAGATGAGGAAGACTAAGGTGGAGGCTTTGGTTGGTGCTTTTCAAAGTGTCATAAACAAGTCACAAGATTCTTGAAAGTTCACAAACATCCACGGCATTATATGTATAATATATATATATTTATTACTTTTAATAACTAGTGAACCCGCAACCCTCCCCTTTGGGTGTGCACTCCACGCAACAGTCTGCAAACAGTCAGCCATGCAAACTGTATAGGTTGGAACAAATGGTGCAGAAGTGCAGATTCGAACTCGAGACCTGTGGCCTCAGGTTTGTAGGCTTTTAAGACATGCTCGTCAAACTTAACATAATATAATTAGGTTTAGCATACCGGGATCTGCTGCTTCTATCTCTATTACGAAGGCGGTAAGAGTGGAGGTAAAGGTGATTAAGGGTAGAGTAGAGCATAATTGTGAATGTCAAAAGTGCAAAAGTGTTCTGGGCGCAGGGCAAGAGGTTGGAGCCGCATTGTCCCAAGGCGCGAGAACGCATGTATGTAAGGAAAAATGAATTTCATCTATATTTCTTCACTTTATTACAAAAGTTTCTCATCAGTTTCAGCATTGACAATCAATCACAACAAAACCTTGGTTGAATTGATAGCATATTTTCCAAACTTTTAAACTATTAATGAATCTAAGAAAAACCCACTCAATTTAAATACTTCACTCGAGACAAACCGTGGATTTACTGCTGATTCACAAAATATTAGAAGAAAGACAGTTAATCGTTTGTGCATTTTTAATGAAAATTAAAAGTTACAACTATTTTCAGCAAAAAGAACATACAACAATCAACTCTGACGTTTGAAATGCTAAAAAGAAAAACACCAAAACACCAAAACACCCTCCCTGGTCTGAATCACAGGCATATATATACCCCTCTAGGTTTGTCATTCTTTCACAAATACCCCATCAATAGGTGCAATTTGCTAACAGACAGGAAATAACTATAATCGTCAAACTTAATAAAGTTCATTAGAAATAAATCAAACCTCAAGACATTTCTTTATGATTTATCAAAAAACTATATGAATCAAATAATAGGAAAAAAGAAAAAAGAAAAAAAAACATGAAAGAATCATTTTGCATTATACAGACTATTAGTTACTTAGCTTCTCCTTATTTTTTTTTAATTTTTTTTTTTTTTGACAATATTAGTTTCTTAGATTTATACTTCTGCATATTAGATTAGATGTACAGATTCTATATCTTTCTGGGCTTGAACAATAATCTCCCTTAAAATGTTATCTGTATTTCCAAGGAAGCCCATAAAATATGACTAGAGTAGAGGGATAATACCATGGCATGAAAATCAAGCTTGAACCACAAGACCATTTACGTAGAAGATAATATAACAGAATAAGGGTTATTAATGTTTTCATTAAGCACAAGACACCTATATATACACACGGTTTCATGGGCAGAAAGTCCCCGTACAATACACTTATACAAAAAAGGCTTTCTCAAACAGACATTATACAACGGTTCTGTCAACTACCTTCTAAAATATCTTGCGGGTGGCTCTCTAGAACGAGTTTACAACATACCTTCTAAACTGTGGATATGTCTTGAATCTCTCGCTTCGCAATGTTTGAACGGGGTCTCGCTGCCCGGTTAGCGAGTCGGGGGGTCAAGGGGGGGCGAAGTCCCTCTTGCCTGGGGTCGGGGGGGCGGAGACGCCTCCTGCCCAACGGTATACAGTTTTGGGCCTTAAGCCCAATTTTGGTGTATTCTCTCAATACTATATTTATTGTCTTTGAGAACGGTAATCTGTAACCCTAGTCAGTTAATAAAATTTATTATTTTCTGTGTTCGTGAATGTAACCAATTTGGTGAACCACCTAAATCTGTGTCCACTTTACGTTTTCTGTTTAATTCGCTATAATCCTATTCATTCATAACATAAACAATCAGAAACTATAAGATATATTTTAAACACATATACTACGTTTGTAAAAAGTACATATCACACTCATTCAAAAAAATTTCATTTTTTATAAGGTATATATTAAATATCTTTGGCATATTCAATTTTTTAGAATGTATTAAATACCTTTTGGTAAAACATACACTCTAGAAGTTATTAATTTATTATACCTCGTGAAATGAAATCATGTAATCATCTTTCAATTATCAAATTTTCGCAATCCATTGCCACTTATCATCTTCCTCTCCTCTCTCTCGATCGGTCCTGTACCACAACAACCATGAAGAAGAAGTTTCATCCACCATGTCGTCGCCACATAGACACTACAGTATCTCTACGTTTCTATTGGTGACGTTGCATTGGGGCTCCGACCTTGGTGGCAGTCGTTTATGTTCCCTTTTTCCGTTTTCCATCTACAACCCAAAAGAGCAGCGCAACAATGAGAATCGGAGACAACAGTGGCATTTGAAGATTACTATCACGGTTCAAACTTTACGAGACGGCATCGCCAGTGGATCTGGTGCTTCGACTCCTCCACTTTTGGCCGCCGATCGTCGTTTCATACCATAATTTCTGATCTGGTGCTTCTATTCCCTCTCTCTCTTGGGGGTGGCTACGGTGTTGGAAGTGGTGGCGACGGCGGTTCGAGCTGGGGCTGAGCTTAGATCAAGGGAGGGGATGGTTTATGAACGATGCCTCCAGAAGTGGGAAGAGGTTCCATCGTCGTTGGCTCCGTAAAATATTTTGAGAATTTTTTTTTATTATTATTTATTAAATTTTTTTAGATTTCTCAGTTGATAGTGTTAGAAAATGTGGGCTTTAAATATAAATAGCAGCGAAAAAATATAAACACTCTTGTTTTTCTTCTTTTAAATCTTATACAAAACTCATACATCAAAATGAAGAACTACATGGCTATTTATAGGATTAGATTACATAAAACAAAAGGACACAACTAATCCCATAATATGAAAAGGCACAATATGAAAGGACACATTCATGTGCATGAATGTGTACCATATCAAAAGTCACATCCATTTATTTATTCAAAGAATCTAGCTTATACTCTTCAACTTCCAACATCCCCCCTTAAGCTTGATTCTCTAGAATTCCAAGTTTGTGCCTCAACTTCTCAAAATTTTTGCGTTTGAGGGGTTTTGTGAAGATATCCGCCACTTGATCTTCGAATTTCACGAACTTAATTTGAACATCTTTCTTAGCAATGCATTCTCTAATGTAGTGAAACCTTGTGTCAATGTGTTTGCTACGATCATGAAAAATGGGATTTTTTGCTAGTGCAATCGCTTATTTTTTATCGACAAATACTTGTGTTGATTCCACGTCACCAAGGTTAAGTTCTTTAAGCAAACTCCTTAACCACACAACATGACAAACACTTGACGTCGCAGCAACATACCCAACTTCACATGTTGATAGAGTAACTATTGGTTGCTTTTTTGATGACCATGTGAAAGTACATCCTCCATAATAAAATACAAAACCACTCTTGCTCTTACGATCATCGGGATCTCCGGCCCAGTCACTATCGCTATATCCGAATATTTTCATTTCTCCAATTTTTGGATAAAAATTCCATAAAAATTGCTCTTACAATTCCTTATATATCTATATCGAGCTGTTTTGTTCTTATATTATGGATGGTTGTGTGTTTGCGAGTTAATATGTTTAATCTCTATCTGCAGGCTTACTTTAGATCTATTTGATTGTTTGTGACTTGTTGTGCCACCTTCATTAACGAATGTTTAGTATGTTCTCTGGTATGTTTGATTAACATATTTAAGGATATTTTTGGGAGATACATGTTTTCTCTCAACTTGGGTTTTTATTTGTGTTTGATCCTAATTTTTGGTGTCTTACTTGATTGCATTAACTTGGGGAACTATGTAGGCAACTTGAGTTGATGTGGCCTGGTTGTTTAGGTTTTCTTGCATTATTTGGACATGGGGGACTGAGTGGTTTTCTCAGTCCCATGATATTGTTGTACCTGGATTGTGTATGGTCTAAATGTTATATTTGGTTCAAATTATTTAAACTTGGGGGATTGAATGGTTTTTCCGGGTCATAAGTGGTTTAATATGGTTTTTGCTTGATTCGGCGTATATTTTGTGTTATGGGCTAACACTTTTGTTAGGTTGGTGATGGTTTATATGGAATGGGCTTACGCTTTTATTAGGTTAGTGATGATTTGTGGGTGCAATGGTTTATTTGCCGACCTAATTTAGGTCGATGATGTGTTTATGGTTTATGGTTTTATGGGTTTCTGTGCTTTTATGGTTAGCAAGGCTCGTTGGAATTAATGGTTATGGAACGATGCTTAATTAATTTCACATGGCTATGGCTTCTGGTATGGGAGGACTTTTTGGCTAACCTATTTTTAGGTTGGGTAAAGGGTTTATGGTGTTCTGAATTCTTAAAAATGCATGATTATATGTTTTGGGTTATTGTGCCTGCATACGACTGTAGGTCGGGAATGGATGGTTTTTGTGATTATAGGTCAATGGATATTTCAGGTCGTTCAACATGAAATATGGGGACTTTTAAGCGACATCTTCTTCTGGGAGGAGCATTCTTCCTGGGTGTTGAGCGAGGTGATTTTTCAAAGGTCGTGATGTTAGGTGGTGAGATCTTGTCAGATAAGTGGTATTTTGGCGAGCTAACGAAATGGTTATGGTTATAAGGCGATGCTTAAGTAATGATTATGGTTGGTGGTATGCAATGATTTTTTGATCGACCTGTTTTGGGTCGAGTAAATGGTTGATGGTGTTTTGACTTTTCAAAAGCATATGATTATATTTTCTTGTATTATTTTGCCCGGTTATAACTTCAGGCTGCGGAGGGAAGGTTTTATGGTCTCAGGTTGTCAGGAATGGAGTTTGGGGACTCGGCCTGGGGACTCACTGGTCTTCTTCCAAGAGGAGCATTTTTATTGGAGGATTAGTAGGCTCAGCGAGCTGACCTTTTGGAGGTCGCGGTTTTATGTGGTAAATTCTTATGGGATGATTGATGTTATAACTCGGTGTGACGAGCTGAGTTATTCTAAAATATGGTTTGGTAAGTTGGCTGGGTAATTTGTTTATGTTTTATGTTTATGTTCTTTTAACTTTCTGTTTACATGTCCTACCTGATTTCGAACCTCAATCAGCTAGAACATGGGGGACTAGATGATGCGGCTCGAAAAATCCATACGTGATATATGTGGTTATTTATGTAAAGCGACCTCATTTCCTTGATGGAGCACCTCTGTCGGGAAGTGAGCGAGTTGGTTGGTTTCCTTTGGGAAGTGAGCGAGCTGGTTTGAAGAGTAGCGACCTGGAGTATGAGGATGAGTTCTCATATAGGGTCGCGACCTCTTATGTTTTATGTGTTGGGCGCTAGCTATTAAGCTCGGTTATGGGCTTTATAAACATCAGGCCCCAAATGGGCTTGTATGGATGGTCTATGGGGTTCTGGTGAACTATGGAAAGAATAACAGGCCCAGGCCTATCCTTGTAATTTAAGTAAGAGATCAATTATTTATGGGAACTTAGCATACAGGAGGAATCCTAATTTTAAGTTGGTCATGGTATTTATGAAATTGTGGTGGGAGAAGGAAACCCTGGCTTGGGGGATACTTCTCTTGTCTCTATAAAAGGGGTGCATACCTCTCGTTATTTTTAAGTTGAAGTTGTTTTTCTATTGTGATTTTGGCTCTCTAAATCATCTCTCGCAGCATTTAACTTAAGTATCGGAGGACCTTCGCGGGTCTGATCACCGACTCAATTGAAGGTATTGTTTTGCAGGATCGACTAGGTCGCCATGAGGCTTTTGGAGGCTTATCAGGTCGCTGTGACGTGTTTGGAAGCTATTTCAGGTCGCTGATCTCGGATTTGAGGTTAGTACCCCTATTCTTGGTAACCAATCTTTTTGGTTTTATCAGGTTACTTGATCTACCAGTTTATATTTTGCATTAAAATGAACTAGTTCAACACCTGCATATGCGGGATATAAAAAAAGTAACACTCTTTAAAAATACTAAAAAAGTAATATTAAAAATGGTACACATAAATCATAACATTATATTTTCCATTTACATGTAGATTATGTATCACGATAAATTATTTTTACAATCAAATCGGTGCATTACTTGTTTTAATTACCGTAAAACTGATTTTCACAATAAAGAATTTTTAAGTATTTTTATTCGGGAGTCAGAAAATTACTTGTAAGATATAGCAATACCCTAAACGTGAAAGGCAACCCGTAGAAATTTGAGTTTGTAAAAATGTAAAACATATAACACCCGCGTGTCGCTTGTGAATATGTGATATAAAAAATTATAATCTAAGGTACTGATAATTCTATTAGAAAAATAATTTATCTAACTTGTAAATATATGTAATAGGGACTTCTACGGTACCGTGAAGGTACCATTCCCCACTTAATAAGAACCATTAGATTAAAATTGGTTATGGATAATGGTAAGATCAATGGATGTAAATGCAGGGGGGTTGGGAGGTATAGTGCCTTCACGGCACCATAGTCATTTCCTATGTAATATATTATTATTATTTTATTATTATTATTATTATTATTATTATTATTGTATTTTATTTTTATGCATAAAATATTAATTTATTCGTGTAGATATATAATGTGTTTATCAATGCATTATACTGAGATTAGATAAGGAGGTTTAGAATATTTAACATTTATTTTCCTACGTGTATTAATTTATTATTATTTTGTTGTTGTTGTTTGTCTCAATCTTTCTTTTTTTTTTCTTGTTTGGCGTAACAATAGTTTTTCATTTAAAATTCTAATGTTATTCTCAATGCATTATATAATTAGATATCCAAGTTTTTGTTTATATTTATTATATTTATTTCCCTTCTGTAATAATTTTATATAACTCGTAATTTTCTTAAATAGAATATTCGAAATTCTTAAAATAAAATTATTTTAATTTTTGTTATAAATAAAAATTAATTCAACTTATATATATTTTTTCTTATTAAATATAACTTAATTATTTTCTTATATTTGTAGAATAAAAGTAAGATATTGAATTAGGCAAAATATGATAAAAAAAAATATCGAATTACGTAACATATTATAAAATAAAAATATTAAATTTAGAAAAATGTATAATGGAAAATTATAAATTAGGTAAAAATATATATAAAAGGAAAATACTTAGTTAGGTAGATATTAAGTTTGATGACAAGCACCAGATTTTTTTCCGAAACTAACAAGGCGTGAAAAACAGACAAATAAAATAGAAGAATTGTTCATTAATATATGGGAAAGATTTATGTGGTTGGAATTATTTTTCTTGATGTTGGTGAAAGAGAATGTTCCTTAGGATTCGTGGGATGTCGACTTTATTGCCTTTGAAATCATATTAGAAGGGTCCCCGGGCTATATATATCCATTTACCACTTAGTCATGAATTGTAGCCATTTTCTAATGATACATGTTTTATAGCCATTTTGCCATTTAAAATGATCCATATATCCTTATTGAACCTACTTACCATTTCTTGGTTCTCAAATACGTTTTTAGGCCCACGAACATAGTTTCTTGGGCCTCTGAGACCGTTACTTGGTTCTCAAATACGTTTTTAGGCCACGAACATAGTTTCTTGGGCCCCTGAGACCGTTACTTGGGGTTCTTCCACCTTTTTTTTACCATTTTATTTATTCTATAAAAATAGGAATAGTCCATTATGACCATATCAAGCCCAACATACTTTTGTCAATTTAAAATTTCTCTATATTTAATACTTATTTTTGACTGAATTACCCCTGGTAAAATGGGTCGCGACGCCACCAGTCTGAAAATCACCACCATTAGTTTGTTTTACAGACGGTTCCTGATTGCCTAACTTCCTTTCGAGGAAGTTGAAGTACAAGTTATCTGAATCCTTTAGCAATTAATAAACACAACCTTTGTTCGTTTCCTACTCCAAGCGTACGAGATACTTTGATTTATAGAGATAAATTAAAATAAACTGAAAACAAGTTGAAGTTAAAGTCTTTATTTTATTAAGAACTTAAAAGAATATTTATTACATCAGTAATGTCCTTTTGGGAGGATAAAACTTTTTTAGCCTCTCACAAATAAGGTTTTCACTCGTAAATACATAAAGTCACCAATACAAACTATTATTACAACACTCCTTATTCTTTCACAAATAACACTCTCTTTTGGATATGAGAAAATAGAAGCTGATGAGCGATGCCGTCTACTTCCTCAGAAAATTGGTCTTCATAGAACTTATTCTTAATTTCAAACTCGGACTTCAAAGCTTGTTGATAAAAGGCCCGACATTGCTTACATCCTTTTTCTCTATTATTGAAAGTTAGTGATCCTTTATTTTAGTGCTCACTAGCTTATCTTGTTGTTGGGCCCTTATGACTCAGCCATATTTGTATTGTCGGGGAATCTTCTTGATAGGGCAATATATACGCCAGACCTGGTTTGGGGTAGCTCTGATTCAGAATAGTTAGATAAGTTGAGAGATGGCTAGAACAGCTCTGTCTCAGAAGAAGATCTAATTAACCCTCCTGAGAAAATAAGAATATCAGGAAGAGGTGGTTATCGCTCGGGATTCTTCCTGGCTTAGCCATCTTTAAGATATTACTAACGACCCGGAGATTATGCTGGGCTGAGGAAAGTGCTCTACTAGGGAAGTTACGGGGCTGAAGTTCAGCCCGGTGGATGCTGAAGTGATATAGAATAAGGAAGACCTAAAATAAAGAAGACCTGATTAGAGTCAGGTCTAATACTGAGGTGGTGTGGAGGAAAGAAATAAGGAAGATCTAGAATGGGGAAGACCTATTTTCTAGACTCCTGGTATAGAGACAAGTGGAACCACTTGTCAGAATTTTGT
>BMAC01000253.1:1223035-1272674 GCA_014905375.1 Phtheirospermum japonicum | reverse complement strand
GATCTTGAGAATGTGATTAATTTGATATATATTTCATTCAAAACGAATAAAATTTGAAAAAGTTATGGTTTGTTGAAAATTTGAGTTTCATTTCAAAATTTTGAATTTGCAGTTTATAGACGAAATTTGCGATACTTTTTGTATACAATCGTAGTGTTTTTTTTCTTAATCTATTGTGTTTTCCAAAGAACAATGAAGAGCTCTTTGTAAATGTTGATATATGTCCAAAATATCATTTTTAATTAATTAAAGCATTTTTTTACATTATTAACATGCTGACATGTCATGATCTCAACCATCAAGATTATCCAATCTAATGGTTAAGACGAGTCCCTAGGTTCACATAAAATGACGGGTTCTCATTTGAACCCAACCCTATATATATATATATATTATACGTGTGCATGTGTGTTATATATATGTAATATAGTATGCATGTGCATGTGTTATGTAATTATATATATATAGTACGTATGTATGTAATTATATATATAGTATGTGGTGTGTGTGCATGTGTTTTCAAATAAGAAAACAAACAACACACACAGCTTAATACAAAGATTGAAAATAAACAAGATGAAGTTTTTGTCCCACATCGTTTATTTAATGAAGTGGGTTCCTTTTTCATGCCTATAAATTAAAGGGGGTCTTGTTTTCTTTTAAGATAGAGAAACAGGAAGTTAATAATAATAATATAGATATGGTTAGGGAGTCCTTTAATTAGGAAGCCCTGATTGAGTATATTTTCTTGAAGTGTCAAGGTTTTTATCAAATGGTTATCTTGGGAATATTACGTGTTGCTATTTTAAGGTACATTTTCTATTAGTCTATCTTTAGTCTTTCTTTTAATTTAGTATTTTGTTTATGAATAGTTAAAAATAGTATATTATTTTAATTAGCCTCTAGTGGTAATTAGAGTTAGTATTTTATTTACGAGTTTTTAAATAGTATATTATTTTGTAATGATAAAGTATTTTAGTAAAATGTTTGTTTTTCCCTCAATAGTAGTATTTGTGATTTCGAATAATTTATTAGTAATTAGACTAAGCAATTCTTTATTTCTAACAATATACAAGCATAGGAGTTATCTGAAAAAGGAATCGTAATTTGTAAAATTGGAGTCTAAACAATATTTTTATCTTGATTAGATTATATTGAGGAAGTTGATCTGTGACTTGATAGTGTAAGCTTTGGACCTGAAGTAGGTAGAAATTCATATGCAACTACAATGCATAAACATAGTATTGTTTGGTTTGCCTATATGATTGTGATTATGGTTTGTACAATCTGAATATTATATGAGTTGTTTGATGAATTATATTGATGTTTGCTTATTGAGTATAAGTATTGGCATGTGCACATGCATACATGAGCCATGATCATATAAGAAAGTTTATTAAAATATAAAAGATAGTTTTGACCACTGTTAGTGCATCGAGGCATGTGAGACGTTACCTTGTGTATGTGCGATATGCTTTTATGTTATACTGAGCCCGTGCCATGTGAGACATTACTTCGGGTATGTGAGACATTCGGACTGACCCAGATCCCAATGCTATGTGAGATATTACTTCGGGTATGTGAGACATTTCGGACTGGGCATCGAAATAATTTATTTTATGTTGAGCTCTTTCCGGTGCACTACAGGTAGGTCAAGTGCCCAATAAGAAGAAGAATTTTAAGAAATAGTTTACGCCATCAGCGTGATAAGTCAAAAATTAGTTGCATTGATTTATGATATTCAATGAACATGCATGATTTCTGCTTACTGAGCTTTAGCTCGTGTAGTTTATGCATTGTAGGTGAGCCTGATAATGTCTGAGTACTAGCTGACTGTGTTGTTGGAGTTCCATGAAATTTTGAGAATCCTTGTATATGGATGACGACCTGTTGGGCAGGATAAATGGGCTCGTTTTTCTTTCTTTTTGGGAGTTTTGTTATACCTTGTTGGGGTACTTTCAGTGTGTTTGAACTTTCAATAAATACTGTAAATATGGTGTGGAACTTGTAAATAAGTTTTATAACTCTATCTCTATATAAATAAATAACTTCTATTTAAGCAATAAGCGATAATGTTTTTCTCCTTTGTAAAAAAAAATAATAATAAGATAAAACAAAATTATATTTACATTTTCAAGTAAGTAAGTTTCACACTCAAATCGATAAGTTCTTTCTTCCTTATCTTTGAGGGGTGGGGGTGTGACAGAGTGGTATCAGAGCCCAGATTTGTGTCTTGTAGACTATCCATGTACAATGAACTAAAAGCTTTTGGAACAAGACAATGTTAGTAATTTAATTTAATTTGTTTTTGGGTTGTAACTTATTATATACCTCATGAATTATATTCGCCATGTGGGTTAGGTTTTGTTGATTAGATACTATAACTATGATGAGGACGAGAGGTGGGAATAGTAGTGGAGGAAGTAGGAGGGAAGCTGAAGACACATCAGATCCTCATGATGATTGTGATGTTGTTATTAACCGTCTGGCTGAGCTGGTGGAACGACAATCACAACAAATTCAAGAACTCATCCAACAGAGGGATGCACGTGGCCAACCTAGGGATGAAATGAATCAACCACAACCTCAAGTAGGACAGATTGAGATAGTGGGCGAGAGATTTCAAAAACTAAACCCACCTATCTTTGAGGATGCAGTAGATCACGTGGTTGCAGAAGATTGGCTCAGAACCTTATATAATATGTTCCAATATAGTAGAGTTCCTGAAGCATAAAAAGTATTGTGTGCTTCGTTTATGTTAAGTGGTAGTGCAGGACACTGGTGGGATACGGTGAAAAGTATTGAAAATGTCACTACCATGACTTAGGAGAGATTCTAGGAACTTTTTAGGAACAAATATTTCACAGCTCTTGCACGTGTAATGAATATGAATGAGTTCATACAATTGAGGCAAGGAGGCATGACAATCATAGATTACATTCGTAAGTTCGAGCAATTATCAAGGTTCGCAGAGCATATGGTCAGCACTGATGCGTTGAAGATAGAACGAATCCTTGAAGGCCTGAGGCCATAGATTTATCGAGATGTAAGTATGGCAGGAACTCAAGGGGCAACGTATTTACTAGTTGTTGAAAGATCATTAGTTGCAGAACAAGTTGAGCTGAAAATAAGGCATGCACAAGAGTTTCGACGTCAAATCACACAAAGGCAGGGACAACGTTGGAATGAAGCTGGAAAGAAGAGGCCACCTCAATTCCAAGGCCCAAGATATAAATTTCAGCAACGACGGGGGCAAGAACAAGAAGATCCAAGCAAACTTATGATGATCGATCAGGTCAAATCACTGGTACAACTACCTACTTGTCCCTTATGTGGAAAGCAACACAGTGGAGCTTGTCTTCGGGGTTTTGGAGTATGTTTTGCATGTGGACATCCCAGACACATAGCTACTGTGTGCACAAATAAGCCAAATCCCAATACCCAGGAAAGAGCACCATCCAGGGTTTTTACCATAACTCGTGATGATGCTGAAGTGAACTCGTCTGTTGTTACAGGTAATCTAGCTGTCTTTGGTGTTCCCACATTTGTATTGTTTGATTCTGGAGCTACACATTCATTTGCATGCACTGAGTATGTGAGGAAAACTGGTAGGGTACCAGATAAAATAGAGATAGGTTATAATGTGGTAATGCTTTCTAGAGATTCAGAATTGACTAGTCAAGTTTGACGAGCATGTTGTATTCCTATTGAAGGAAGAGAAATCCATGTTGATCTTATTATGTTAGACATGAATGATTATGACATCATTTTGGGTATGTACTGGTTATTAAAGTATCATACTACTATTGCTTGCAAGAAAAAGGTTGTGACAATTGAACCACCTGGAGGAGAATTTTTTTCTTTATTGGGATTAGTAAGAAATTTAGATTTCCAATAATTTCGGCAATGAAAGCACAACGACTATTAAATAATTGTTGTGAATGATATTTGGTAAGTGTTAGGAGTATCAAAAAACAAGATTATCTCAACATAAGCGAGGTGTCAATCATTAAAGAGTACCCTGAAGTATTTCCCGACGATTTACCAGGATTACAACCCGATCATGAGATAGAGTTTGTAATTAATTTAGAGCCTGGAACAACTCCAATATCTAAATCCCCATATAGGATGGCACCAGCTGAGTTGAAAGAGTTGAAAATACGATTTCAAGGATTGATAGATAAAGGTTTCATTAAGCCCAGGTTTTCAACATGGGGTCCACCTGTCTTGTTTGTTCGTAAGAAAGATGGTACACTGAGAATATGTATAGATTACCGAGACCTGAATAAAGTTACTATCAAGAACAAATACAAATTACCTAGGATTTATGATTTATTCGACCAACTTCAAGGTGAGACCGTATTTTCTAAGATTGACTTGCGTTTGGGTTATCATCAACTAAAGATTAAAGAAGAAGACATTCCTAAGACGATGTTTAGTACACGATATGGGCACTATGAGTTTCTAGTAATGCCATTCGGCCTGACAAATGCTCCAGCAACATTCATGGATCTGATGAATAGGGTATTCAAAGAGTTTTTGGATAAATTTGTTATAGTGTTTATTGATGATATTCTTATATATATTATAAAAATGAAGAGGATCATGCTACACACTTGAGGAAAGTGCTAGAAGTATTAAAGGTGAAGCAACTTTATTCTAAATTCAAGAAATGTGAGTTTTGATTGGATAAGGTGGTATTTTTGGGACATGTTATATATGGGGTAGGAAATTTAGTCGACCCAAGAAAAGTAGAAGCAGTTAACAATTGGCCTCGACCTACAAATCCTTCAGAAGTACGGAGTTTTCTTAGTTTAGCAGGATATTATCGTAGATTCATTGAAGAATTTTCAAAAATTGCTTCACCATTAACGCAATTAACTAGAAAGAGTGTGTCTTTTAAGTGGACAGAAGCATGCGAACAAAGATTTCAAGAACTGGAAATGAGATTAACATCGGCACCTATCCTATCAATCCCATCAGGTACAGGAGGTTTTGTAGTCTACAGTGATGCGTCTAAGAATGGTTTGGGTTGTGTGCTGATGTAGAATGGTAGGGTAATAGCATATGCATCTAAGCAATTGAAGGATTATGAAAAGAACTACCGTACATATGATTTGGAGCTTGCAGCAGTAGTGTTTGCGCTTAAGATTTGGAGAGATTGCCTATATGGAGAATGTTGTGAGATTTACACCGATCACAAGAGTTTGAAATACCTTTTCACGGAAAAGGAGCTCAATATGAGACAACGAAGGTGGTTGGAACTTGTGAAGGATTACGATTGCGTGATCAACTACCATCCAGGCAAGGCTAATGTCGTAGATGATGCATTAAGCAGAGAGTCAATGCAACAAAATGCAGTAAATACGTCAATTCAAAAGCGAGAGTTTCTTGACTTATATAAGATGAATGTAGAAGTGATCCAACAAGGATTAGTGGAGGCAAAACTAGCAGCTTTGACTCTTTGACCTTCCCTAATCGATAGAATCTAATAGGAACAACATGCTGATGAATATCTAGTCAAAGTCAAGAAGGAAGCTGCTCAAGGGACAACATCTGACTTTCAACTATCCAAAGATGGTGCACTTCAATTCAAAGGCCGGTTATGTGTGCCAAAGGCGGGGAGTGTTCGTGAAGATCTCATGGTAGAAGCTCATTCAGCACTGTATTCTGTACATCCAGGATATACTAAGATGTATAAAGACTTGAAGATGCATTACTGGTGGCCAGGTATGAAAAGAGATATCGCCCAATATGTAGAGAAGTGCTTGACATGCCAGCAGATAAAAGCAGAACATCAAAGACCGGCATGAACACTGCAACCTTTTTTCATACCAGAATGGAAATGGGAAAATATCACTATGGATTTTGTGACGGGATTACCAAGGACAGTTAAAGACACGATGCAATATGGGTTATTGTAGATCGATTAACTAAATCTGCTCATTTTCTACCTATTTGCTCTACCTATTCGATGGATCATTATGCTCAAGTTTACATAAAGGAGATAGTCAAACTTCACGGAGTACCATTATCCATCATTTCAGATAGAAATTCAAGATTTTTATCCACTTTCTAGAAAAGTTTGCACAAGGCGTTTGGTACCAAGTTATCGTTCAGTACTGCGTATCATCCTCAAATTGACGGACAATCAGAACAAATAATACAAACATTAGAAGACATGCTTAGGACTTGCGTTTAGGTTTTCAAGGCCAACGGAGCAATTTTTTGGCACTAATAGATTTCTCTTACAATAATAGTCATCAGTCTACTATAGGTATGGTGCCTTATGAAGCATTATACGGTCGTAAATGTCAATCTCCAGTACATTGGGATGAAGTTGGTGAGAGAAAACTTTTAGGTCCAGACATGATCCAAGAAATGACAAACTGTTTCACTAATACGAGAAAGAATGAAAACTGCCCAGAGTCGACAGAAGAGTTATGCAGACAAAAGAAGAAGGCCACTGGAGTTTGCAATAGGTGATCAAGTATTTATAAAGATAGCTCCAATGAGAGGTGTTATACGATTTGGCAACAGATGGAAGCTTAATCCAAGATACATTGGTCCATTTCCCATCACAAAGAGAGTTGGTGATGTTGCATATAGACTCGACTTACCTAATTCAATGTCACAGATACATGATGTTTTTCATGTATCTATAATGAAGAAGTATGTTGCAAATCCATACCACATTTAGAAGAGCGACCCTATAGAGCTGAAAGCAGACTTAAGCTATAAGGAGTTACTTGTACAAATCTTATTACGAGAGGTAAAATAACTTAGGAATAAAGGGATTCCACTAGTAAAAGTGCTATGGAGAAACCAGTCACTCTTCTCAACCCATGCTAGGCGATCTGGCTGTAGAAGAAGCAACGTGGGAAATAGAGGACGAAATGAGGGCTAAGTACCCAGAACTTTTCAGGTAACTAGATTTTGGGGATAAAATTCGTATAAGGAGGGGAGGATGTAATAACCCAAACTTTCACTTTACTATTCGGCCAATAAGACTCATGCATGATATATTATTTAGATAATTTATATGATTTTAAAATTTAATTTGATTTCAATATGTGTTTTAGTTAGTAAACTTCTAATGAGTCCCTAAAGTATAGCTAATAAGAGTTATAACAAAGTAATTAATATTTCTTTGGGACAAAATAATAAGATACCAATTTACGACTAATGTTAAGTTA
This sequence comes from Phtheirospermum japonicum, assembly GCA_014905375.1. Taxonomy (NCBI): domain Eukaryota; kingdom Viridiplantae; phylum Streptophyta; class Magnoliopsida; order Lamiales; family Orobanchaceae; genus Phtheirospermum; species Phtheirospermum japonicum. Next base: position 1,265,478 of record BMAC01000253.1, on the reverse strand, counting down.
TATGAGATAATAGTAGAATACAAGTAAATTCCAAGTTTCAAGTTATGAATATACTAACTAATATTTTAAGATATTTGTTTAAAAATAATTAAATAAACTCAAGTATACGTAATTTCGACTAAAGTAACTACTAATATATATATATATATATATATATATATATATATATATATATATATATATATATATATATATATATAAGATATAAATTCTTAAAATTAAGACATTATATTTAAATAATTGTGCATGTGTGTGTTTGACGTGCATGTGTTATATAGTGTGCATGTGCATAAGTTATGTAACTATATATATATATATATATATATATATATATTTATTTATTTATTTATTTATTTATACATGTGTGCATGTGTGTTATATATATGTAATATAGTGTGCATGTGCATGTGCATGTGTTATGTAATTATATATATAGTACGTATGCATGTAATTATATACACATAGTATGTTGTGTGTGTGCATGTGTTTTCTAATAAGAAAACAAACAACACACACAGCTTAATACAAAGATTGAAAACAAACAAGATGATGTTTTTGTCCCACATCATTTATTTAATGAAGTGGGTTCCTTTTTCATGCCTATAAATTAAAGGGGTTCTTGTTTTCTTTTGATATAGAGAAACAAGAAGTTAATAATAATAATATAGATATGGTTAGGGGGTCCTTTAATTAGGAAGCCCATATTTAGTATATTTTCTTGAAGTGTCAAGGTTTTTATCAAAGGGTTATATTGGGGATATTATGTGGTGTTATTTTAAGGTACATTTTCTATTAGTCTTTCTTTAGTCTTTATTTTAATTTAGTATTTTGTTTATGAATAGTTAAAAATAGTATATTATTTTAATTAGCCTCTAGTGGTAATTAGAGTTAGTATTTTTATTACGAGTTTTTAAATAGTATATTATTTTGTAATGATAAAGTATTTTAGTGAAAATGTTTATTTTTCCCACAATAGTAGTATTTATGATTTCGAATAATTTATTAGTAATTAGACTAAGTAACTCTTTATTTCTAACAATATACGAGCATAGGAGTTATCTGAAAAATGTATCGTAATTTGTAAAATTGGAGTCTAAACAATATTTTTATCTTAATTAGATTATATTGACGAAGTTGATTTGTGACTTGAGATAGTGTAAGTTTTGGACCTGAGGTAGGTAGAAATTCATATGCAACTACAATACATAAACATAGTATTGTTTGGTTTGCCTATATAATTGTGATTATAGTTTGTACTATCTGAATATTATTAGTTGTTTGATGAATTATATTGATGTTTTCTTATTGAGCATATGTATTGGCATGTGCACGTGCATAAATGAGCCATGATCATATAAGAAAGTTTATTAAAATATAAAAGATAGTTTTGACCTCTGTTAGTGCATCGAGGTATGTGAAACATTACCTTGGGTCTGTGCGACATGCTTTTATGTAATACTGAGTCCGTTCCATGTGAGACATTACTTCGGGTATGTGAGACATTCGGACTGGCCCCGATCCCAGTGCCCTATGAGATATTACTTCTGGTGTGTGAGACATTCGGACTGGGTATGGATAATTTATTTTATGTTGAGCTCTTTCCGGTGCACAACAGGTAGTAACGCCCCAGGATCGCCCTCAAGACCTGACAGTTTGCCCCACTGTACCGACATGAGTCTTTTCTAGCACGTTTTATCCTCACTCACGCGCACCCTGAGAGACTTCCCAGGGGGACACCCATCCCACCTCTACTCCAGGCCAAGCATGCTTAATTTTGGAGTTTCGATGAGAGGGCTTCCAGAAAAGAAGATGCACCTTGTTGGTATAAGTTTACCAATCAAATCTATTAAGCTTTCCTAGGTAGTCTCATAATTTGGGGTGTTACAATCTACCCCCCTTAAACTCGCGACGTCCTCGTCGCGCTTGAACTATCTAGGATCCGTTGCCAGGCGTTGGGATTCTAAAGGTGGCTCCTACGGGCTCAAGAGTTGTAACCGTAGGCTATCCCGATCTTGGGCTCCCTCTACTAAGGCCTTCTCCCTAACGGGCTTTCCAAACGCGTCACAGCCTTATCCCGCATAGCACTTAGTTCCCGATTTTACAGCTGGCAAACGGCTCTGATACCATTTGTAACGCCCCAGGATCGCCCTCCAGACCTGACAGTTAGCCCCACTGTACCGACACGAGTCTTTTCTAGCGCGCTTTGTCCTCACTCACGCGCACCCTGAGAGACTTCCCAGGGGGTCACCCATCCCACCTCTACTCCAGGCCAAACACGCTTAACTTTGGAGTTTCGATGAGGGGGCTTCCAGAAAAGAAGATGCTTCTTGTTCGTATGAGTTTACCAATCAAATCTATTAAGCTTTCCTAGGTAGTCTCATAATTTGGGGTGTTACGGTCAAGGGCCCAATAAGAAGAAGAATTTTAAGAAATGGTTTACGCAATCAGCATGATAAGTAAAAAATGAGTTGCATTGATTTATGATATTCAATGAACATGCATTATTTCTGCTTACTGAGCTTTAGCTCATGTAGTTTATGCATTGTAGGTGAGCCTGATAATGTCTGAGTACTAGCTGAATGTGTTGTTGGAGTTCCATGAAATTTTGAGAATCCTTATACATGGATGACGACCTGTTGGGCAGGATAAAGGGGCTCGTTTTTCTTTCTTTTGGGGATTTTTGTTATACATTGTTGAGGTACTTTTAGTGTGTTTGAAATTTCAATAAATACTGTAAATATGGTGTGGAACTTGTAATTAAGTTTTATAACTATTTATCTCTATATAAATAAATAACTTCTGTTTAAGACATAAGCGATAATGTTTTTCTCCTTTGAAAAAAAAAATAATAAAATAAAATAAAATTATATTTACGTTTTCAAGTATGTAAGTTTTCATATTAAAATCGATAAGTTCTTTCTTCCTTATCTTTGAGGGGTGGGGGTGTGAAAGTTTTTTAGCGAGGGGAAAATCCCTTGACAATCAATTTACTGAGGGAAAAACTAAGGAAAAACTTCCCTCGGTAAGACCCTCATCAGTAAAAAATTTCGAGGGGAGTCTTGCCCTCAGTAAATTTTTTCGAGGGAATTATCAAAGGTTCCTTTCTTCGGTAAATTCCCTTGGGTCTGAATACATATTCCCTCGGAAAAACCGATGAGACAAATACCCTCGGAAAGACCGATGGAAAAATGTCCTCAGAAAAATCGAGGGATATTTTCCCTTGGAAAAACCGAGGGAATAAGCCCTCGACAAAACCGAGGGCATTTTTCCCTTCGGTTTTCCCCTCGCAAAATATTAAGAAAATAATATTTAAAAAAAAGTAAAAAACCGACGGAATTCTTGCCCTCGGTATTTCCGAAGGCCTTTGGTATTTTCTAAGGGGAATATTCCCCTCGGTTTTTTCATTTTTTTTTTATTTTATTTTTAAGTAGTTATTTTAATTCCTATTTATTTATTAACGGAGGGAGAGGAGGAAGAACAAATGGTTGAGGGAGAGGACAAGACAATCGCGTTCCTCCTCACGATCAACCATATGGCATGCCACCCGAAGATGACATGCAAAATAAAGATCAAAATCCACAGAATGAAGATGCGCGAACATTTGCTCAAATCAAAAATCAAGAGAATGATCATGAAGAAGAACCAAGAGGACACGAAGTCCTTGAGAATGTTAACCCTCCGGCGCAAAACAGGGTACCACAACTCCATGATGACCGCCGAGTTGTGTGGCCAGAACAACCAGTCGATAAAACACCAAAATATTTCCGAAACCGAGAGGAAGCCCGAGATTTCAACGCATGGGAAAATCAGATATTCCAGGACAATCATGTTGGAAATGGCGGGCCCCAGCCCCAAAACAACCAACGAAATCATTTTGAATTCGAGAACTGAGCACGAGGATCGAATCATTTCAGAGATGGAAGAAATGAACAAATGTACTGTGTTTTGCAAAATGACATGTACGACCAACCTTATGAAGATGAGCAACTCGATTTGGACAATGGTTATGGAGGAGGAAGAAACTTTCATGGAGTCCGAAAGCAACGATATCTAGACGAACGCCGACAAGGAGACCTCGTGTGCCCAACCATTGGTCCACATAGTTCAGCTATCGTCTTAGGCCCCGTGGCCCAAGACTACGAGTTGAAGTCTAACATTGTCAAACAATTACCAACCTTTTATGGAATGCCGAACGAAGACCCGCTTAATTTTATTCGAGAGTTTTACGCGGCGGTGTCCGGAATTCCAATATTTGGATTAAACGATAATTGACTCGCACGTATTTGTCACGGTTTTTGTATATTTGGCTAGTGTTTTAGTTAGATTTGTTGTTAATTTTGGGTATAAGTTGGATTGATTTAGCATATTTTCATATTTATGTATCTCCAACTTATTTTACCACATTTTATTTTTTATTTTAGGTATTTTGAAGTCTTTCGGTGTTAAGGTGGACGAGTGTGGGCCCGCGAGTGGAGTTTCAAAGAAATCGGGCCCTGATTTGGTACATTGCAGCTGACACTGGGTATGTCATCCACACTGGGTTACTAGTGTCAAAACCCAGTGTTAGAAATTCTGGCAGACACTTCCGTCCGACCGGACAAGACCAGTGTCCGACCGGAGTAGAAGGCAGAAGGTTTMTGTCCGACCGGACAAGACCTCTGTCCGACCGGACAAGTACGTTACGCACGCAGATTTTCAGGATTCGGCTGTTACGAAATGGCTGAAGGCTGTTTAAAAATGCAGAGGAGGCTAGGGTTTCAAAACATTCACCCTTGGAGGCCTTTTGGAGGCTGGAAGCACCACAAAACACCCAAAGGTTGAGAGATTTGATACATCTCTCATACCTCTAGTATAGATTTGTGCAACACCGTATCGAAGTTTGGTTCGCAGTAGCTTCCGCTCGTGGCTAGGGTTCTGGGTTCGTGACAAACCTTGGGATTCTACGCAGCTTTCGGAGTGCTTTCGTTCATCCTCTTCACTCGTTGGAAATAGTTCAACGACTAGTAACTTCTGAACTCGTATCTCTGAATTATTTTCGTAGTAGTTGATTTGGGATTTATTTAGAATAGTTGGAGAGTATGATGGATAATGTTTCATTGATTGTTTGTTAAAGTACTAGGTATTCGTAGATTTGTTATCGTGTGTTGGGTATTGATATTGGTTGAACAATTGTTTTGGATTGAGAATCTAGTTGTGATTGATCTCTTGAAGCATTTTAGTACTTAAATTGTTATGGATCTTGTTTGGTATTTGAAATAAGTTAGTATGCTGTATTGCGATAGAATTGTTAGTGACTTGATTGATAGCCGTAATCATTATTTACAATCGTTAGGATAATATATAGTTGTTTGAATTACGATAATCGCTTTTCTTATAACTTGTCGAGAGGTTGACGCCCTCGAGACAAGAAGAGTTCGTCTTTTTGACTTATTGATATTGAATCATTTCCAAAACCCCATGAGTTCGCGTGTTTTAGATAGAATTGTGATAGTAGTATAATAAACATCATTAATTTCGATTCCCATTCCTCGAGAGATCGACCCGAGTTGACTCACCAGTCTACAAGTGACCCCGTTCTCTTGCGGGCGAACTAAAACCCTTTCAAAACGTAGACGCATATTTGTTAATCGGGATTTAATTTTGAAAGGAACACAAAAGTTTGGCTCAATAATCAGCTCAGGATGAGGTATTTTCCAAGCATATTGAAGGACAAAGCCAAATTGTGGCTTCTGTCATTGCAACCCAACTCCCTAACTAATTGGGATATGGTGTTTAAAAAGTTCGTTGGCATATTTTATCCGGCTCAAACGACGGACAAACTAAGGAGATAAATCACCAATTTCGAGCAAATGGATGGCGAGTCATTCCACGAAGCGTGGGAACGATACGAAGGACTTATACAAGCATGTCGGCATCACAACAACAGCCCCGAGAGGGTCAACAACTATTTCCATGAAGGATTGTTGCCAAGCCTTAAGCAACAACTTGAGAACAAGGCCAGCGAATTTGGAGACTTAACTGCGATGGAGGCATGGGATTTGTTCGAACTTTTAGGTGAAAATTAAGGCAAACAAGTTTCAAACCAAGGAAAATTAGAGTGAACGAAGTATCGGCATCCAAATGGGAGATTAGCAAACTTGAGGAGCTTACGAAACAAGTGGCATTGTTGGCAGGAATGATGACGCGCCAGAAGGAAACGACGCAACAAGAAACGTGTGGAATTTGTGGAGCATTTAGACATGGATCCAACGCGTGTGATGCAACATTTGACGAAGACGAGGACGAAGAGGTGAACGCCGTGCAAGAATTCTAATCCAACAACAAATTTGGTCAAAAGTTCACAAAAACCTACAACTCGTACAATACCACTATCCGAGACCATCCGAACCTCAGGTACAGATCGAGGAGTCCCAACTACACACCACCGCCTAAACAAATGGATCCTCAATATTTGGCGCCACGACCACCAAACAAAAGTCAAGGAGGACCAAGCAATTACAACTCCTATCAGAACAAGGGCCAAGGTAGTTATCAACAACGGTTTCCGCAGAGGCAAGGTCAACCACAACATCAATCCCGGCCACAACACCCAAAAACTCCAATACCCCAAGATTCCGACGAAGAGTTGCGACTTTGGAGGCAAAGGCAAGAGATGGAAACACTACGCGGTTGAGAAGAGACCCTTTGAACCATCGAGGAAAATAATTGTACGAAGAAACTAATGGATAAGTTGGAGATGATGATAGGGCAACTCTCCGCGTCAGTGGAAAAAATCGAAACCGACCCCACAAAGCTTCCCATTCAACCTGAACAGTCAATGGCCATACATGTTCTACGGGGAGGCAAGAAAGTCAATAACAGAATCGGAGTGACGGAGTGACGGAAGGGGAGGATCATGATGACGAACATATTTTGAAGGAAATAATTTATAAACATCCTTGCAAGATTAGCTACCCTTCACAAGTACTTTGTAGAGGCAGACGACAAGATCGTTGAACATAAAGCTAAAATTATCAATATGGAGGAGGATATAAAAAACCTTGAAGATTTGGCTTATGGACCTAAACTATCCCCTAGCCTAAATAATTTCATAGGACCTTAATTCCTTGTTTACAGTTGCACTTGTGTTTAAGAATTAGCTTGTTATCGTTTGGTTGAATTTCCAGTTTAAATAAAAAGCAATTATGCTCACATATTGAATAAATAAAGGATTTGTGCTTGCGCAATTTATTTCTATTTAACGAATCTACTCATGAGTTTTGTAGGGACAAATCAACGTACATACTTAAAGTATAATGCAAAAATATATATATAAAAATAAAATACAAAAAAAATAAATAATAAAAATTAAAAATTATTACAGCGAACAGTACCATCCGACCAGATGGAGGGCTAAACCGATCGGATTATAGTTACTGGAGAGCCATCCGACCGAACAAGAGCATTATCCGATCGAACAAAACACACTACAAATTGCTTATGTCAGCTTCAGTTGAGATCATGCCCTTGCTTATTTGTGTTTGTACTGGCTTGCCTGGCAAAATCATGTATTGTGTGATATATCGTTGGAGTATTTGGAGCTTGTTTAGTGCAAAATTTTTCAAAACCTATTTACATAATAATTATTTAAAACAACACTTAATCGTTAGCAATTTTGAGAAGCTTTTAAAACTCGATAACCTTACTTTCAAAGTTTGAATAAAACCTTAGTAAGAAGCCTTGTGTGTTTATCAACATTACATGATGTGATTCGATAAGTGTTTTGAGAAGTCTCTAAGTCGCATATGTGCATTTGGTTTTGAAAATGACGATGGGCACATATAAAACCCGATTCCGGCTATATTCATAAATAAAAACCACTATAAATTCCCAATGAGCCCCTTGAGCCTTTATTCCATCTCGTTGTTAGCCATGAGCATCATTATAGCACTTATTTCATTTATGTCTGTGAGATGAGAGTTTATTTATTATTGGTCTATTGATATTGACGAGTGCAGGGTGGGAATTAGTGGAGTTTATAATAAGAAGAAAATAAAAGAAAAAAAAGGAAATTAAGGATGCTTAAGTTCTTTAAGAGCATCTAGATATTAAGAATAAAGCCTATGTATAAAGTCAAGTATTCGGGTTTTGGGTAAGAAATAGCCTTAGTTATAAACGGCTAGAAATAATGGTACATGGATATTTTGGGAGGATTGATGAGCAAAACTATGCTCTATGCTTAAAATGTTTGATTGAGTGCGTTATTGATTGCATTTGTTCGCAAGTTAGCCACACATCTTTATATATGACACACCTTACCAAAGAGACTACATTACAACCCTAGAAGTCCTAATCCAGTTCTTGATTAAATGTGCTCACCTATATGCGATGTGCGAGTCTTTGATTTTAACGAGTCTTTGAATGCATGTTTATGTTGACCCGAGCGTATACTTACCTTTTAAAAAACATGAGTGAATAAGTGCACCATTATGTATTTCCATTTTGAGAGGACGCATTCTTTTGATTTCAAGGTGAAAGAGTAACACGAGCTTAGCTTAAGAGATTTCGATGGAAGTGTACAAGTTTGCAAAACTAAGTTATATGCACAACATGACTCTTTCATCTAACTACTTTCATTCTTTCTTGATTTTGATTCTTTCGTTTGTTCGAGGACGAAGAAACCAATAAAGCATGGGGTGGTTGATTCGCACGTTTTTGCTATGCTTTTGTACATATTTTGAGTCATGTTTGAGTCTTTTTACCTTTTTTTTTAGGTTAAGAATAAGCTATTTTGCATAATTTTGCATTCTTTGGCCTTTTGCTTAACGTTTTGACTTTTCATTCAGTAATTGGTCATTTTGGACCATTTTTTCTTACTTTTCTCTTATAGTTGAGTCACTTGACAAAGCTGGTAGATGAAGACAAAGAATTCAGCACTCAAAACAGCCAAAAGAAGATGAGCCCACAAACCGAATGGATTAAACTTCAAAGCACGCACCGATCGGATAAGCGCTACGTCCGACCGGACAAGAAGACAGAAACTTTCATCCGATCTCACTCATGACCAATCCGATCGGACTTATACGTTACAAATGCAGATTTTCGGGATTCTTCAGTTACGAAATGACTTTTGAGCCTTTAACTTAGAGATTCTCAGAGAAGACCCATCCTTTCATCCTTAGACTATATCATATACCATTGGAAGAGAGAATTGACAACTTTCTCAACCTTTAACTTATAGCCCTTACGACAAATTCATTTAGAAGTTCGATTAGTTCGTGATAGCCGCTGTAGATGGAGGTTCGTGACAAACTTCCAGGATTCAGCGTGGTTCATTTCATCCCTGGAATAGATGGATTTAGCAAGGATTCGTCGTAGTATCGTGATAGAGTTTTCTCACGATTTAGTAAACTCTAAATCTTTATCTTGTAAATTAGTTTGGTAATTCACGTTAAATAGTAATCTTGTGATGTTATGTTTGGATATTTCTTTTGAATCATTCATGATTAAGTTCTTGTGAATGATTTGGTGATGAGTTGCTTATTGTTAATTAGTAAAACATAAAACATACGTAAATCACCCCGCCACCTTACCAAACCATATTTCAGAATCACCCAGCCCGATATACCGAGCTTTAATACCATTCACTTCATAGAAATTCATCAGATAAGCCCGCGGCCTCCAAAAAGATGAGCTTGCCGAGCTCGCTCATCTTCCAAGATGAATACTCCCTTAAGAAGAAAAGACTTACAAGTCCCCAGGTTGAGTCCTCAGACTCCACATCTGAAGACCTAAAACCATAAAGCCCTTCCCATGACCTATAGTTATACTCGGACTCAATCAATTTCAAAAACGTAATCATAAACAGCCCAAAAAGTCAAAACACGCCTTCCTTTACCCATCCCATCCCTTTTAAGTTTCATTAAATGCAGCCTAACACTGTGTCGGGCACGTGTCACTCCCAAATTTTCTCGTAGTATAATAAACACAGTGGGCCCAAAATAAATGGCCCAAAACATTCCTTGGAAACCCTATCAACATTCCCGCTCCTACCTGTCACATCATCTTTTTACGCCGCCCAACAAAAACCCCTTCCTCTCCCCTCACTCGTCACTTTACACAAATTCAAGCAAAGAGAACGCCATTTTTACTCTGCAACAAAGCACACCAACCAGCAGGTTTTCTAAAAATTATCAACAGTACACCGCTCCTCACCGACCTCCACAACTCCAAAAATGTGTAAGTCCCCAGAACCCCCCTATTTTTAATAATTTAATTTTACTGCCATGTATGTATTGCATCTGGTGAGTTGTTGTTATCTAGTGCTGCTTTCCTCTCCCTGTATTTTCTGATTTATGATGGAATTAGCGTCCTCAAACCGTAATTCCCAAAGTTCCAGCCTTTCCCCCGATTGAACCCTACCGTGAACCCCTACATTTTTACCAGGAGGCGAAAACAGCCCCCCTCCCCCTCTGGCCTTCGTGACGAGCCAGAAGGCGACGTCGATTGGTCGAAATTAGAAGCCCAAACTAGGGTTCATGTTGACGCCCAAGCTTCTCTAGAAAACATATCTGAAGATCCTTCCCCTACCCCTTTAACCCTTACGAACATACCAGAGAGCATTCCCGTAATTAAATATACAAACCCACCGCCCTGCGAGCATTTCCTAGAAAACCCAGTGACTGTAGCTCGCGCCATAAAAGCTACCGACCTACCTTCCTCAACCCTTACAACAAAAGAAATCAAAGACAATTAATAGCTACTCCCCGACCCGAAAAAACATGACGAGTTCAAACGAACCCTTAAGCTCCCCAACACCGCCGAAATGATCTTACCCAATATTCTCCACCTAGATCCCATGAAACCTTCTCCAAACCACATAACCCTTTTCGACGAGCTACTTAGGGCAGGATTTAGGTTCCCCGCCCATCAATTTTATGTGGAAATTTCCCACCTATCAAAGTCTCCCCTTTACAACTAACCCCTAACTCCATGAAATTCCTGGAGGGGTATATCATTTTGTGTATATACTATAATACCCGACCTGATCCTGATTTTTTCTAATTTTGATTTCAAATAAAATATCAATAGAATTCTTTCTACCTTTCTACTCGCTCGGGCCAATCTTGCTTCTTAATAAACCCCTCCAATAAAGTCCCTGAATGGAGAAGGAATTTCTTCTTCATTCGTAATATGGAGGACTGGCCTTTTTTGACCGAGCTACAATACCATACCCCTAAACAACACAAACAGCCCACTCCCAAACATTGCCCAGTTTTGTACAAAAAATATTCTGACCAGCTCGCAGAATGGAGTAAGCGACCATTTGACATGGTGCTTCTCACCAGCCGATCCAACATTTTCCGGTATATAGACATCGACTAACGCCCAGTTGCCCCAGATCTTGCCCTTACTGAATCAGAGTTTGGTATGTTTTTCAAGTCTTACAATCCCACATCATCCTCCACTGCTAAAACTGAATAATAACACTTCTTTGCTATCGCGGTTGCATTCATCAATAAGCCTTCCTTGATGAGCGCATAATCAAACAGGTAGACTCCGAAAAACTCTTCCCTCAATACGATTATACTTGCAAAAACTCTTATAATATGGTATGATGCAGTTGAGTCCCCTGGTTTCCAAACTTTCCAAGGAGTTGATGGCTCGATACACAGAGAGCGAGCTCCAAAAAGCTTACGACGAGCTGACCGCACAGACCGAGCAACAAATGCGGCAGCTATCTCTGACCCAGGGAGAGATGGATGGCGCAAACCACCTGCTGAAAGCTCGCGAGGAGGAGATACTGATCTTGAAGAGCCAGGTGAACAGCCTGAAGGACGAGACAGCTCGCTTGGGCAACGAGCTCAAGGATGCACAGGAGCAGACTGGGGAGCTCAGAATGCAAAATTAGAAGCTCCAGTAACAGAATCAGGCGACTCATGAGCAGGGCGTGGCTGAAGGTCGGCGGACCTTTCTTACGAGCACAGACGGTAAGAAGTTCATTGGCGCTTACCAGGAGGAACTAGTGGAGTCATACAATAAGTCCTCCATATACTTTGGTACGATGGCTGGTGGTGCCCAAGAGTGGCTTTTCCAGGCTGCTGGAATAATCAAAGATTAGGTCGCAGCCCTGAACGTTGCTTATAACCCCGTCGTTCCAGCCATCATCGACAAGCTATCTCCTTTCAGTATCTTCCAAGGCGATTGTAAGCAGCCAATTGACGCTGATGGTGGCTATCGAGCCAAGGTCGATTTGTCTTATCCACCAAACTGTCCTCCGAGCTAGAGACGCCTCTCGAAGATATGGTTCCTGCTTCTGGGCCAAGTACTAGAACCACCGAAAACTTGCCACCTCCCTCTTCTGAAAAAACTATCTGAAAAAACCTGTATTTATGCTCGCAACATGCATGAACAATTTCCCACTCCTGTAAACACATTTGCTTTTATTCAATATCTGCATAGCTCATTGATTCCAAGCACTTACGATCCTGCACTTTAAAACCACAAACCATGTATGAAATAAACCCATAAGCTAATATAAGTCGCGCGAAATTACAACCAACCATACTTAGACCCATGAGATCATGAGATCAAACCATGACTTATAAACAATCAAATAGGACTCAAATCAATCCACACACAGAATTCATTAGCTCGCACAAAATAAACCATAAGAGCTTAAGAAAGATATGTAAATCAAACATATCCCTCCCAAACAAAAGTAAAACGGCATCACCATAAAAACCATCAAAATAACTCGCCAAACTTCATTTATATATCGCAAAACGTAACATCACATCCAATGCATTTTTATTTATTTATTTAATTATCATCATGCATTAAAAATTTAATTCAAGTCCCAAGCTCGTCGCCATAAACGAATTTCTATTTTAGTTTTAAATAATCTAATAATTCTATTTAAACGAATTTATAGTTCGTTTTCAAATAAAATTATAATATCAACTTCTAATAAATTATTATAATTATTTAGTAATTTATTTATTTAAATTACTTTCGAGTCGTATATGAAATAATTTTGATTTCTAAAAATTATTATAATTTATTTATATTATAGTTGTTTTACTTATTAAAATATTATTGGGTCGTTCATGGAATTATTCGATTTAAAAATCTAAGATCGTCAATTGGATCGATTATTTTATACGTCAAACGAGCCCAACCACAAACCGAGCCCACTAAACTTCCACCCTAACTTTCCTAAATTAAAACTATCACTGGTTTATAAATAAATCCAACACTTTTTCAGTTTTCTTCACAACTCTCTTACACGGCCGCATTAGGTAAATCACTTTGCTTTTCTGACATTTTTTTTCTCAAGAACAATGAACTCATTTTTTTTTCCTCTACGGCTGCCAAATCCCAAACATCGCCATAGCCAAACATCACAATATCTCCAACTCTAAACGAAATCCAGGCCGAAACCCACGTCAAACCCCGTTTCTAGGCCCGAACAACACCAGCCGAATTTCACCCCATCCATCATCGTCAACCACCAGATCGCCACCATCCCCACGCCTGCCGCCAAGCCCAAACTCCAGGACGAAGCCCGAACAAGACTCGACTGCCGATTTCTCTAAGCACGGAAATCATCATCACCAAACCCGTACACCAAACTGCAGCCCGACCTTGGCCAAAAAAACCACCATCACCGCCTGTCAGCCCACCAACGTCATCCCAGCCGCGGCCCAATTGAGACCCAAAATTACCCGCAGTTGCTGTCACCGGAATTCCGCCGAGCCACCGCCGTCAATTTTCGAAAGAGACGGAGGGGGGTCTTCTCCTCCGTTCGGATCTGCCACTACAAGGCGCTGTCACCGGAGGATGCCGCCGCTAAGCCTGCCCCGCCGGTAGCCGCCAAATCCTTGACCGAAGCGGCTGCCTTGGGCTGTCGTTGTTGCGCCGATTTGGCCGGAGAAGAATGGAGAAGACGACCGATTTTCTATTTTTAGGAGAAAAGAAAGAAAGGAGACAGACGGGTTATGAGGCTAAAGGGGCTGGGTTCCCCTTTTATTCCAGCCCACTTTTCCTAAATCCCAGATTGTACCCCAGCTTTTTCCACCTTTCAATTGAACCCCCAACCTTTGCCATCATATCGATTGAACCCCCAGATTACCAATAACCCCAATTTCAGCCCTCCGATTCATTAAAACCTCGATCCAATCCCTGAAACATTTTATAAAAATACTTTTCAGTCCAGTTTTATTATTTTTATTATTATTATTATTATTATCATTAATATTGTTAATATTATTACTATTATTATTATTGTTACTATTTTAAATATGAAAAATACTAATTAAATATATATTTCTAATTGATTAGGTGACGAGCATTAAAGGGACTTAGGATTTCAACTACGTGCATACCACTCGATTTTCCACGACATTTTTAAGAGGTAGGGACCACCGACTTATCTATATTAAATTTTACATGCTTAAATCTATGTGCTATGTGTATCATGAAATTCGATGTTTATAAAATCTAATATAGACGTAGACCTAAAGTTGTCTGTGACCAAAAGTTGTCATCGGGTTTATCCCGGCGTGCTATACCCAATGATTAAAACCACGGGCCTTATGTGCCTATAACCTAAAGTGTCATCGGGGAAACCCGCCGCGTTTTAGCTGCAGTCAACTGATTTTTCGACGTTAAAATTACGAATTCTATGGTTAATTGTTCTATATTTGAGTTGTATGATTTTGCATGGGAATGTCGGTGTAACTATTGAGTACGTTGAACTCATCCCAAATCAACGATTTTTTTTTCAGGTACCAACGACGATATCGAGTGATGGGAGACGAGGAATGAATAAAACTTTTGACATTGAATTTATGTTTCTAAACTTGTTTTATTGTTTTAAATAAAAGTCGAACTAGACATAGATGCGTGTTTTTTTTAAATTATTTTCCATTGATGGAGTTTATGTTATTTACATTATGAATATTATTTCCCGCTGCGTAATTTTGAACCTTTTGAAAATTTTCTATTTTCTTTTGATCGTTTATATTAAAATTATGAAAATTAGACATTTATTGTGGCGCCAAGATTTCTCCATTTAATTATTTAAAAATATAAATCCTTTTTCGACTAAAGTGAAATCGGGGCGTTACACTAAAGATACCCCCAAAAGGGTACATCACCACCAAGGTCAATATGAGAGAAGTCCACCCCGGTCCAGGATTTTCTTCTCCCATCATAACTTACATAAACACCATACGAGAGAAGTCCACCCCGGTCCAGGATTTCCTTCTCCCGCCATAAAAACAACAACTCCATACGGGAGAAGTCCACCCCGGTCCATGGTTTCCTTCTCCCACCACAACAACAAAAACTCCCTACGAGAGAAGTCCACCCCGGTCCAGGGTTTTCTTCTCCCACCATAAGCATACAAACACCATCGCTGACCTAATAGAAGCATCAGACACCATCGCCGACCTAATAGAAGCGTCAGCCCATAGCCATAATTACATAGACACCATCGCTGACCTAACAGAAGCGTTAGCCTAATGAGAGAAGTCCACCCCGATCTAGGGTTTTCTCCTCTCACCATAATACCCCAATCGCCCTCTAGGCGTGATATTTCTTCAAGTGACACACATTCCAGCTTCTAGGTAGGACCTTTCCACCTGTATCCTCAAGTATATAAGCTCTCCCTTGTAATACCTTTACCAGCTTGAGGGCCTGACTCAAACTTTTGTGCACCCCGTTTTTAATGATTAATTTAAAAGCACGTCAGTTTGCTCGCAAGTGTACGAGGTAACTGTAGGGTGATGAGTTTGACTCGAGTCGTATCTCTCGAGGAAACAACTGTTCGGTCTTTCGGATGTTTTTCTCAATTACGAATAACATACATATACATTTGGGGTTTTGAATAGATTGAATTGATCATTACGAACTAGGCAGTAATTAAACTAAAGCTAACTAAACTAATTATTCTAAATTATCAACTAAGAGCARTAACTAGATTATCGATTAACGCTGCGAAGATTTAGAGCTAATTATCGTATCTAAAAGCATGAATTTAAGAAACTATCACTAAGCAGTTGAATCATACGAATCTAAGAACGAATAATTAAACATAAATCGACTTGCATAAATAAACTAAATTAATCCAATACCCAATATTCAAGCATGAAACAATTAAACTAATTAAAACAAGAATTAACTAAGAAATTATATAAATAATTAACTACGAAATTATCTAAGAGTTCAGAATACTTATTGAAACTAAGGAAAGCAATGAAAAGCTCCATCTATTCCGGAGTTTGAACGTTGATCTTGGTTGAAGATTGAGTTCCGAACGCGAAATTGAAGTCTCAGACTTGTCGCTCTTCGATTCTTGATCTTCATCTCCAAATCTTGTTATAAGATGTGGAATTATTCTTATTGTACGCTAAAATACCCTAGGATATCGTTTCTCTGGTGGCTCCCCCTTCCAAAATCCAAAATAATGAGGGTTTATATATATATAACAGTAAAAAGCAGTAAAAAGATCCAGCTATTCCGGAGTTTGAACGTTGATCTTGGGCGAAGATTGAATCCCGAACTTGAACTCGATGTTTTGGATGCGTTGTTCTTCGATCCTTGATCTCTGTCTTCAAATCTCGTTATGAGATGTGGAATTATGTTTATTATTAGCTAAAACACCCTAGGAGGTCGTGTCTCTGGTGTCTCTCTTCTTAAAAATCCGAAATATAAAGGGTTTATATAGATATTGCAAGTCTTGGCGCACAAGAAACCCTAAAATCCAAATTCTGGGCTGTCGCATCGATGGTGCATCGACGTAGCATTGACTGACGTGCACTAGTGCTCGGCGTCGGTGCTGCCTGTGCGTGTGCATTGACTGGGCGGGTGCGCCGATGGGGTGCGTCGACATCGACGCTTCAGCAAGTAGAGTCGACATCAGTGCGTCGACATCGACGCTTCAGCAGGTAGCGTCGACAGTGCGTCGACGCTGCGTCGACTGACGCAGATCATGGCTCGCGTCGACGTAGCGTCGACACGACTGCTCTTCAGCCTCTGTCTCACTCTATCTTTTGCTACTCGTTTCGCCGGAAAGCTCGTTCTCCTATTATTGAACATCGAACTTCGTCTATTACGCGCTGAACTCTTCCGGTTACTTAGATGTAAAGTGAAAACAACGAAATATCACTTATTTGCATCAATTACGATTAAAATACGGTAAAATAAGTCAGGACTATGAAAATACGGAATTATGTTTAAATTGTCCAACTTATACCAAAAATAAATAGAAAAACGTACTAAAATACTAATAAAAACAAGGACAAATCTACTCTAATCAACTACCCCACGCTTAATTGGTTTGTTCGTCCTCGAACAAACGATAGATTCAAAATATAACTAGAATGAAAATAAGTTCAAGCAAAGATTCATGCGTTGCTACATAGATAATTTTGAAAATATAGGTACAAGTCACGCAATGTCAAACACTTGACCATTATTACATTGTCGCTTCAAAATAAAATCATGCTTCCTCACGAAGGATAATATATATAAGTACGCTTAAAAGCACTCAAGTATTTTCTGCATGGGACGTGTATACACTCAAATCATACAATCACATGCACAGTAAATAAGCACAGAAAATCAATCTCTTTTCAATCGCAAATTAAGTGTGCTGTCAAAACTAAGAATCGGAAAAGGTCTTCGCGGGTTGTAATGTAAGGCTCTTTGGACGGGTTTGAAATATATAAGTCGTGTGGTTAATCGCTCACTCAAACTAATCTAATCGAGAAGCAAATTGCTTCACCTCGTTCTAATTCCATCAATGTAATCCTTCGAGTATCACAAGTCCCCAACGCTTCTGCTATTCAAGCGAGCTGATCAGCCCGAGTATTTTCAGCTCGCGGTAAATGCTCTAGTTTAAACTCTTCAAAGCGTGTTGCCTCCTCGCGCAATTTATTCAAATATACTGCCATCCATTCCTCCTTAGCTTCAGAAGAACCATCAAACTGACGAGCTATCATCTGAGAGTCTGTGTATGCCCATACCTTTCTTGCTCCTAAATGGCCTGCCATTTTGATACCCTGCAACACAGCCTCGTACTCAGCCTCATTATTAGATGCTTTATACCCCAACTTGATCGCGAACTCCAAATTTTCTCCTTCTGGGCTGGTTAACACAATACCTAGCCCTTCTCTCGATACCATGGTTGAACCATCAGTGTATAGTGTCCATGTTTTTACTTCCTCGCCCGCGTCAGATGGGAGTACCATCTCTTGCAAAAAATCTGCCAACACCTGCACTTTGATAGCTATCCTTGGTTCATACACCACGTTGTACTCGCTCAACTCTACAGCCCACTTCACCAGTCGTCCAGACACATTTAGGTTACTCGGAACCTGTTTAAGAGCTAAATTAGTACGCACCTTCACCCTGTGGCTCAAAAAGTACGGCCGCAATTTCCTTGTTGTACAAATCAACGCAAAAAACCCTTTCTCCAGCTCGGAATATTCTAACTCAGCCCCTCGTAACATCCTGATAATGTAATAAATAGGCCTCTGCGTGCCCGCCTCTTCTCTGATCAACACCGAGCTTACTGCGACCTCCCCCACCGATATGTATAAGATCAGGTCTTCCCAGGCATTGGCTTAGTCAACAGTGCTATCTCAGTCAAGTACTTTTTTAACTCCTCAAACGCATCCGCGGCTTCTTTCGTCCATTCAAACTTGGATCCCTTTCGGAGTGCCCTAAAAAATGGAACACCCCTTTCCGCCGACCTGTAAATAAAACGACTAAGGCCCGCAATGCGACCTGTAAGTACCTGTACATCTCGTACTGTCCAAGGGTGCGACATCTCTAAAACAGCTCGCACTTTCTCCGGATTAACTTCGATTCTCATCTCCATCACCATGTACCCCAAAAAACTCTCCAGATCGCACACCGAATGCACACTTCTTCGGATTAAGCTTCATCTCATACTGCCTTAATATAATAAATGTTTTCCTCAAATCCTCCACATGGGATTCAGCTTTCTTGCTCTTAACCAGCATATCGTCAACATAAACCTCCATAGTGGACCCCAACAGGTCTTTGAACATCCGATCCACTAATCTATGATAGGTCGCTCCCGCGTTCTTCAACCCAAACGGCATGGACACGAAACAATACTTCCCTGTAGAACAAACGAAACTCACCTTGGGTTGATCCTCCTTTACAAGGGGTATTTGGTGATACCCCTGTGAAGCGTCCATCATACTCAACAGCTCGCATCCTGAAGTTGAATCCACCAATTGATCAATTCGTGGTATAATGATCCTTAGGGCAAGCTTTATTCAGATCGCGAAAGTCTACACACATCCTCCACTTCTGTCCAGGTTTTGGCACTATTACAACATTAGATAAATACTCAGGAAATTGAATTTCTCTTATATGACCTGCCTTCAGCAATTTTCGCACCTCCTCTTCGATTATCTTATCCAACTCTGGCCCAAAATGTCTCCTTTTCTGTTTTACTGACTTTGCCTCCGAGTCTGCATTTAAATGATGTTGCGCGACCTCAGGAGATACTCTTGTCAACTCTCCATCCCCAAAGGCGAATACATCCCGAAATTCTCTTTGTAACTCCACCAGCTCGTCTCTCAATGTTTCAGGCATTAAGGTCCCGACCCTCGTAGTATACTCTGGGCGACCTTCTTCTAATGAGATTTCCATCAGTTCTTCATTCGGTTGAACAGAATTATCTTGCTCCTTTATCTTTTTCGCATTAAGTACTCCTTCTGGTCTATCATCATCCCTTTCTCGTTTGTTTTCAACTAACTTTTTTCTGACCATCATCTGATAGCACGATCTCGCGACCTGCTGTTCCGAAATAACTTCCCCCACTCTGTCTCCCACCGGATACTTGATGCTCATATAATAGGTCGACGTTACTGCCTGGAATGCATTGAGGGTAGGTCAACCCAATATGGCGTTATACGCCGACCTTCCCCGAACTATCAAAAATTCTAAACTTTTCTTTGCTTGCAAATCATCCTTCCCTAATATCACTGTCAGCGTCAGCTCTCCTTCAGTAATCACCTGTGCCCCATTAAACGCGTATATGGGCGTATTCACAGGTCGCACCTTGTTTTCCAGTTTCATTTGCTCAAGACAATCTGTATATATTATATTTGCCGAGCTCCCATTATCCACAAAGATTCTACCGACCTCGTACCATACCACCTCAGCTTCAATTACCAATGCATCATTATGATCTTCCTGCAGCCCGCGTCGATCATTATGGCCAAAAGAGATAACTGAACCTGCCATCTGAGATTGCCGACTTACACTGGCGACCTCCCATGTCCCCATGCGAGCTGACTTAACATGCCTCCGCCGTGCATTTTTGGAATCCCCATCAGTTGGCCCACCCGAGATCATGTTTATCCTCCATTTATTTCTTCGGGGGCCATTATGTACCTAATTTCCTTGTTGGGGTTGTCTCGCGACCTAATCCTGAGGCGGATCCCTCGGTTGTAGTGGAGGCAATGGTCGCCCCTGCTCCTTTGGTTCTCTATCCTTGTAAATCACTTCCTTCAGATGCCCAGCTTTTATGAGTCTCTCTATCTCCTCCCCGAGATGCCTACAACTTTCAAAGGAATGCCCATATTTGTTGTGAAACAAACAAAAGAAATTACTCTTGGGATGAGTAGGGATGGGCGTGCGATCTTCTGGCAACTTTATAGCATTGGGTATCAAGCGCTCCATAATAGTAAACACCTTAGCCTGCGGGTAAGCTAATGGTGTAAAATCCTCACTTCTCCAATTATGCACATTCATCTCCCGCTTCCCAGTAACCGCAGAACTCGAGGTTAAGAGCCTGCGCACTATCTTCCTAGTCTCTCTCCATAATTCCATTCTAGATGCACTGCCTCCCGTATCTACGAACTCCCTACAGAAACGTACCCGATGCTCCTCTTCAGCTTCCTCCACCTGTATATACTTATGGCATCTTTCCAAAACTTCATCGTATGTTCGCGCTTCCTTCTTGACCAAGGATTTACGTAAGTCCTCCCTCCTCAATCCTTGGTGTAAAGCTCCAGCCTTCATCTCATCGGTAGCAACAGGTACTTCCAGAGTGGCGCTGGTAAACATGTTAACATATTGCTTCAATGTTTCATCGGGTCGCTGCACCATAGTAAAGAGCGATTATGCCGTCTTCGCATTCTGCCTCACGCTGGAAAACTATTTCAAAAAAGAAGCTCGCAACACCTGATAACTGGTAATTTTCCCGCGCGGTAATTGATAAAACCAGTTTTGCACAATCCCTCTCAATGTGGATACAAAGGCCCAACACGCCACAGCATCCGTATAATTATGTAACATCCTCGCATTCTCGAAGAGCTACAAATGCTCGACTGGATCCATTGTTCCGCGATATTGAAACTCCAATGCTTTATACCCTTTAGGCATCACGGCCTGCACCAGATCATCCGAGAAGGGATGTCCCTCATCTCCATCGAATTTCTCTCCTTCTACCCGCTTTTGTAATTTCAGCAGGGCCTCCTGCATCTCTCTAAAAGCCTTATTCCCTGGCCCCACCCTGTTCTCACCATTCCCTTTATTGTACCCACTGCGGCTTTTACGAGTTTTATCTTGAGATTCGGCATCCGTACCCAAGGTTTGGGTTCTGCTCTCATTAGTATGCTTGCCATGTCGGCGACCTCAACGCCTGTAATGGTTCCGTCTTACCTTTAACCCTTTCCATTTATGCTTACGTCTATGAGTATTAGACTCTATGGATGAGGTGGAACTGGAAGTATCCTCATATTTTTGCTTACTCCGACCTTTCCTTCCATGAGAAGGTCTCCTAGACAGAGACCTTTCATCTTGTCTTGCCTTCCTGGTTGCCGATCTCTCCTCTTGCTCGTTGTTAGGTCCCATCACCCTTCTCTTTTAGATTACCCAGCTCACTAGCTAGGTATTTTTTCAGTTCCTCCTGCTTCTCCAGAGGCACGAAATCCATGAGCCCCTCTAAGAATCCTTTTTTAATCTGGAAGGGCTTATCCTTGGGTAGATCTTTCCATTCCTTCGTCCCTATGTGAATCACTTTCTGCGCTACAGCCTCCGACGTTTTTATCTCCAAATCTTCTGCAGGTTGTTTTCCATTATAGCGCTTTGGGGAGGGCGGCGGCGTGCCCTCCAAACCTGGAACCGCCGGTCCCACCTGGGAAGGTGTCTGTCCATCCTTTATTATATCTTCTTCATTGATACCCGCTACCCTGTTCTTCTTCTTTGGTTTTTTTGATCCAGAACCATAGTGTAGGGTTCTGGGTAATATGTTGCTATCCTTCATACTTCATTTACGAAATTTCTCACCCTTTCGCTCAAAGACTCGATGTCCCTCTTTCCCATAGACGGCGCCACTTGATAAAACAAAAAAGATTGGTTACCAAGAATATGGGGTACTAACCTCAAATATGAGATCAGCAACCTGAAATAGCTTCTGGATACGTCACAGCGACCTGCTAAGCCTCCGAAAAATACTCCTGGCGACCTGGTCGGTCCTGCAAAACAGCAGCTTCAGACGGGTCAGATGTTAGACTCGTGAAGGTCCTCCAATGCTTAAGTCAAAAGAAAGTGGTAGTATATAGCCCAAATATGATAAAATCAAGATAAAAATAACGAGATGTATGCACCCCTTTTATAGAGACAAGAGAAAGTACACTCCGGTCCAGGGTTTCCTTCTCCCATCACAATTCCATAAATACCATGACACCAACCCAACTTAGAATTAGGATTCCTCCTATATACTAAGTTCCCATAAATAATAAATCTCATACCATAATAGGCCTGGGCCTGTTATTCCTTCCATATAATCCGCTATAACCCCATATACCATCCATATTAAGCCCGTGGGCTGGATATTCATAAAGCCCATACCAAGCTCAAGCATCCAACACAAAATATGAGAGTTCGCGACCCTATATGAGAACTCATCCTCATACTCCAGGTCGCTACTCTACAAACCAGCTCGCCCACCTTTCCAAAGAAACAATCCAGCTCGCTCACCTCCCAGAAGAAATGCTCCTTCCAGGAAATAAGGTCGCTTACCACAAATACACCCATATATAAAATAATATCACGTATGGACATTTAGGTCCGTATCACAGGGTTATCTTCGTTCTTCCATTCTCCACCGCTGTCGACATCATCTCAAATTTGTGGACTAGAACAGATAAAAGAGGAAGCGTTGATGATATATGAATGATAATTGGATTTCGATTTCGATCATCTCGAATTGTAGGGGTTGTACTCAACATATTCTATAGATTCTATGCATAAGACCGACACCAAGAGACTATCTATCAAACTCCCTAAATATCACTCCTTAATCTCACTTTATATTATCAGACTCCCAACTTATGTTAGTTCCCTATTTTAGGGACTCCCTATTCTAATTTTACTCCAACAGATTCCCTATTAATAAATTTTTTATCATACATTTATAGGGAGTCAACTTAAAAAAATAATGATAATAATAATAATAGGGAGCCATGTTTGGCTCTCTACATATAGAGAGCTTGAAAAAAATGTAGGAGCTCCTAAATTTGAGGAGTCCCTATAAGGAGGCTCTTGGAGCAAATCTCATTATTTTGGCTCCCTAAATTGACTAATGAGCCTTTATAGGGAGGTTGTTGGAGATGGTTAAATTCTCTGTATTCTAATGGAATTCTATGGAACTATATTATAGAATTACGTTTAATAAAAAAATTAATGTATTAGAATTATTGTACTATTTTTTGTGAATAATTATGAAAACTTAGGAAATCTACAAATTACAATAATAATATTTATTATGCAATATTATCATTAAGAATGTTAACTATTTAACAATAAACTTGATATTATCTTACCAACTTTTTAATTAATTTTTTTTCAGATAATCAATTTTAAAATTAATTATTTTTTATAAATTTGGCAATAAATCTTCTCTTATTTTGTTTTTATTACAAGATGAATGCTATGTTTTCCTATACAATAAGTAAAATACAAATTAATTTAGAAAAATAAAAAACTATGATAATATTAAATATAAAGTTTAACATTGTCATTTTTCTTAAATAGAAGAATATTCCATAATTTTATAAACTAGTACAAACAAAATTAATAATACGTTATCATTATACTTTATGTGCAAATATGATAGTGTGATTAATGTAATCATTGTCATATCATATTGAAATATGGTGAATTTTAAAAAAATCAAGAAGAAATAAATATTTTTTCAATTGCACGAATATTTTTTCCTTACAGATTGCTTTTTATTATTTTATATGCAAAAGTTAGAAAAATAAAGTGAATAATTATTTTAATGGTAGAGTGATAATATAATATCTTTTAACTATATATATATATATATATATATATATATATATATATGTATATATATATATATAATATATATGGAAGTTCTACGGTGCCGTGAAGACACCATTCCTCACCTATTTATAACCATTGTATCAATTTTATAGTATATATATTAAAAGATGGACGGGTGTAAATGCACGAGCGGTGGGGGGCATGGTACCGTGAAGGCACCATAGTCATTTCCATATATATATATATATATTATTTAAATTTTAATATGAATAAAAAAAGTGAATTTAATAAGATTCTGAGTGTAGAGATGAGAATTTTGTTGGAACTTTGTAAGTATATTTTTAACTTAAAATTTAATAGAGTTCCATTGAAATCCATCATTTAATGAAATCCACAAGATTCCACTATATATTTAGGATGCCGGAATTCTATAGAATCTATAGAATTCCAAGTTGAGGACACCAGAATTTCATAGAATCTACATTATTCTAAATTGAGGGTACCTAGAATTGTACGAAATTTTAAATTCCAATCAATTCTACATTGAGGGCACTCCTCGTAGACTAGAATAGATAGAGAGGAAGGACTACTTATATATACCTGCTAGGTTTCAATTTTTGGTGGAGGTACAAGCGCCACTAATATTTAATGTCGGGTGGCATTTTGTTTTAACCGATTCAAAAAATACCACTTAGAGTTTGAGGCAATTTTTTAAATAACCTCCTCCTAATTTAATAATATTGGTGACACTTTTACAGTTAAGCGCCTTCCGGCTGACTCTTTTGGTGGCGCTTAATAATGAGTCGACTCCTTTATTATTATTGGTGTCGATTGCTAATAAGGAAGTGCCACCCGGATGACTTTTTTTTTAAGAAAATGTAAAAGGTGGTTTATTATTAAGAAGTGCCACTTTTGTACATTTTGCAACGGTTTGCCTTCTAAGAGTCACTTATGAAGCGACTCTAATTCGATTTTTTGCACTAGTGTCTAGTTATCTTGGCTTAGAGGTTGTCAATCTTATTGAAGGTGAAAGTCTATGTGGTATGAAGTACCCTCTTATTCGTGTATATGACTTTTTCAAATTCACTTGGATTATGTTTATTGATGAGAAATTGGATACTTTTGATCAGTTGAGGTTTACTGAAAAAGTTTAAAAAGTATACAGTTTGAGAGTCACCGTAATCTAATTGTGTCATCATTTATTTTTTGTGAATTTTTATTTATTGTTTCATGGAAATGAATTTTCTCATGAGTTTTTTGCACCTACTGATAGGTTGGTTGAAAGAACATTTTGGACTTTCCAAAATATTTGTAAATATTTTGTTAAGTTCAAACTATTTGACAAAATTTATTTATACAAACGTATTAAACACTACTTTAAATTATGTATTTTAGCAAACTGGTGGTAGTGTCTTTCGAGGTACTTAGAAAGGTTAAGCCCACTCTGAAGAAATCTTATGTCTTTAGGTGCATATGTGTTATTTTAAGTGGTTTATATAATTTGTGTTTGTTCTTTGAGTTTTCGTATACTTGTACTTTTTTTGTGTATAATGTTTGTACAAGAATGGGCTTGGAAACCATTTGTGTTTAGTTTAATGATCTTTTCTAAAATGTTAAGAGAATATTATAACTTAGTCATGTTTTGTGAGTCTTCCTCTTCTGTTGATGTACAGGCGTCTATCTTGACCATGTTTGTATTTCAAAAAATAGATGTAGGTGTGCTTAAAAGTGTTATTCCTAATGTTTTGTTGAATGTGCCAACATTTAGACCAACACCTATCATGGATGAAGTTGAATCCATTTTAGTGGATGATTCTCATGCTTAGGCTGAGGGTGTTGTTTAGAACATCTCTGTCAAATTTGACCTTCTGAAGTTCGGTGTTGCTATAAGTGTTCCAACACCAGTTATAACATTCAAAGATGTTGAAACTGAAACTTTGTTTGATAATGATTTTCTGGTAGTTAGCACTATTGTTACTAAAGAGGAAATTATTATACTCAGGGAGATGGTAAGTTTAGGTTTTACATCATCAACACGTATTTTGGTAAGATCTCCATCTGTCAATATCTTTTAAACTTAAATATCTTGTCAATATCTTGAAAAATGACAAATGTTTTGCAAATAGATTGATTATGTAATTTGACAAAAATGTGATTTTCTTGTTTGTGGATGAACATGTTAGGTGTCATCTTTGTTAGGAGAACTTAAGTATATGAACATTGGTGGTTGTTCTCAATTATTGTATTTATTCAAAATTCTTAAGGGGAAAATGTCACTTGAAAACAGATTAACTGTTTTTGCTGTAACTCTAGTGCGCTTGACATATCGAGGAATTTTTTTCAACACACTCATATAAAACACATCATTTTTATATATCATACTACACTAGATTTAGTTGAGAAAGGCATTATTCACATGGAGTATATTAACACTAAATATTTTCAGGTAGACATTAGCACCAATGCCTTAGAGTATGAGGGATTTTCTTTAAGGAAATTGTATGAATGTCGTCCTGCATGATGAGACGTCTAATCTCACATTTGTCGTAACATTATATCAAGTGTTTACTTTTTTTTTTAGGCATACCTTACATAAGTGTCCAGCTTCTTTACACTCTTTTCCAAAGTGTATTGTCTAAATAGATTGAAAGTTTTAAAAAAAATTATGGGTTGTGTTTCACTTAAATATGCATTTCTCCCGGTAATGAATATCTTGTACTAAGAAGAAAGCCCTATTCATCCTAAAATGGATGAATAAATCACTAAATTACATCACTGATCAACTTGAACTTATGAGATACTAATTTTGTTTATGTTGCTGCAAAAGTGGAGGTACTACTACTCATGGACACAAAATATATAACCCGCATATGTAACTTAAGTTAACTAAGATAAGGAGTTTCAATTCATAGACTTTTATGGCCGAATGTCATCTAGGATGCTATCATATCCAGGACTGCAGTGTGTAGCAGCTATGTGTTTACCAATTTTGTGTGTGAAATCTTTATCATATTTTAGTCAAAAAAAAGGACATGCATCACTTGGTGTTCTATTTTTTGAAATTTGCTCGTGTGTGCAAAGTGTAGATGTGAATTTATTCTCCATTTGGATTATTTTATGAGACTTAGATCTCATGTGGTGTTATACACATTTGTGTTGGATATGGTTGAAATGGTATGTTGCTAAACAAAGATTTTTCTTATCATATGGTGACTTGTGTCACAGGTGGATTTTGTTCCCTTATTAATTCTGGGTTTCCATATCATGAGGAATTTTATCATAGATAAGTTTCCTTTTTATTTTTATAGATTGTTTTCTAGATTGGATTTTCCTAGGTTTTGTACTTATATGGACTCTTGGGTTTAGTATATCTATATGTGTGTGGCATCTCATTATCACATGCATGATTCACATTATTTAAAAATACTTGTGATTTTTTTTTTATTGTGGTGTGATTTTTATGATTGACATCTTTCGTGCAAGAATATGTAAGCTCTTTTTAGCTATCAAGTCATTGGTTCAAATCCAAGAAAGAGTTTGTTCACTTCCACCTCTGCTGCTGACCTACCTAGCTCCGCCACCATGACTGGATATCCACTCACTCCATCACCGCAATCCATGACTGCTTTGATCACTATTGGATTTACCGCACAAGATGTGCTAACGGGTATTGCTGCATCTACGGTTACATCTTCTGAACCCGGGTGGCCGTTGCGTCTTTTTGTGCTAAATTCACCACCTCTGGATAATCGATTACCATCAATATCTACTACTCATACCATTGAGCTTACTTCATCATCGTTTCACTTAATGGCTATTCAATCGCCATCGTAGCTGACTATTTCATCCACTGCCACAGTTCCTATTATTGAACAAACTGATGCGTTTGTTGTCTAGTTGCCTAGTTACAAGTACAATGAGATCAGTGTGGATCATCCTCCAAACTTTATGCTTGTTCATGAATCTCTCAAGCCCATCTACATGTTATCTTCTTGTAAGTCCAAATGCTTCCTTAGTTGTGGGCTTGGTGCTTTTAAGTCCTTTGACTCTATTGATGGTGTTCAAACAAAGAGAGACTCTATTCTCAAGAAGAAGAGAAAGAAGTCTGGAGGAAATTCAAAAGAGGAGGAGATGTAACTGCTGATGTTAGTGAGAATGTTTTTAGTAGTGACAATAATATTCGAGTTTGATTAAATTGCCAAATGTTTTTATAGTTGTTGTTGACAATACTAATGATCCTACATCAATTGTGTGCCTATGGAGGTTCAGCTTGATGATTCTGATTCTGAATCCTCGCAATATTATATGACTAGACGTACTCCTTGTGCTAATCCATGTGTTGTTATGTCTTAGAAAGGGCAAGGGCGGTTCTAGTGGTCTATATAACCCTCGGCCAAGTATAATTCCTGATATCTCAAGTAATGAAAAATCTAATGTGCTCATGCTTACATACGATGTTGATGATAGTTATGCCAAGGATAATAAGGTCACTTTTATTTCTGAAGATGTTGTTGTAGTTGTTACGGCAGGTGTTACTAGAGATGTTGTTGAGGATGTACCAACACCTAAGCAAACATCTAGTTCTGATTTCGATATTGGTAACATCTTTCCTGAACCTTCTTCTTCTAGAGTTGTTTCTTATAGGTTTGTGTTCTTTTATGGTCGCTTCTTTATTAAAGAAAAGCGTAGGCACTTAGAATATTTTATTTTTTAATAATTTGAACACATTACTTGAGCACTCATCATTTATACAATGCTCGCTTTAGCCAATGACACAATGAGATGCATAATTAGAATAAAGGTTCTTTCAAAATACATTATTGATTATAAATGAGTTTTCTAAAATTTCACTCCGTACCACTGAATGGGTTCATTCGCAAGCTTTAATGATAGCTCAAAAATTTAAAGGAATGACTGGATGATTGGTTTATATAAATCCTTCTTAGATAAAACCACAGGGTTAAAGATGTCATTGCCTGAAAGTGATAAGGTAACATTTCTATTATAGTTAGGAGTTCTTATTAACTTAATCCATTTTCTATTTCGATTTATAGAAAAGAAAATTTATGTTATTGTAAATCATATGAAGTTATATTGTGTTGAAGGAAAAACACAATTAGTGTGCCTTCGTCAACAAGTATCTGATGAAGAACAATTTAGGTATTTGCTCTCTTTATGTATTATGAAAACATGTATTTGATACCCTATATAAAGTGAGTCTTTGATAAATAAGAGAACCCTAATTTCTACCGTCTCCTTTATGTCTTCTTCTTTTCTACTTTTCCTTTTAACACGTTATCAGCACGAAACTCTAACCTATCGACAAATAAGCCTCCAAAAACAAAGCAACAATTATATAATTTTCGTAGGTCGAAAATCTATATGCGATGTAAGTTTGAAAAATCAGTTTTTCACGTTTCACCGTTTGATTGTTCTCTATTTTTTACAACACCTTCAATATCTGTCGAAAACAATTTTGAACGGTGGAGATTGGGTTCTGAGATACGAGAAAATATATATAAATTTCTGAACAAAACAGATATTGTTTTAGGAATCTTTTGTGCAACATTTTTCGAAACAAGATTTTGTAAGATCCAAAGTTGGATTAAATTTAAAAGAAAAAACCGGGTGGACAGTTTTGGGAAACAGAATTAGCTCCATTCAAAATTCATTATCGGATTCTACGGGCCTCAAATTAAAATCTGCACCATTCAGAATAAACTTTCATATGTATGGAATAATATATACAATTCTTGCCTTGATCTAAAAGTTCGATCTTACCGTTGTATGAAACTGAATTTTGGATATAATGTTTAAAAAACAGTGTGGTTAAATATGTGCAATGGAGATCGGGTTTGAAGGCCTATGTCATCAAGAACATATCGCGGACAGAGTATTGAAAAAACATGATTCGAGGATTGCCCTATGGAAGAATCGTATCTTTCCTGCAAGGTAAACCGAATTACCCTATTATTTATTAAATGCAACTAATAAATATTTTTATATGGGTATATGGCATGGTATGTATTATTGTGCATTCTTATACAAATCATGTATATGTATATATGTTATACATGATTATATGCATGTGATGTTATGTATAATTTACAAACATGGAATTTTGCAATACATTAATGATATTCGTAGAGTACATAATATATTATTTCTTATGCTTTTAGATGATTTCTTATTTAGAAATCGTAAATAAATTTATTTGCATGATTAGATGAGAGATTGATCATGATTTTGTCAGTATGTTTAGTTAATCATGAATTTTGATGAATTGATAGAGTCATGTATGTTGGTAATTCTCGATGAATTCATAGATTCATGTATGTTGGTAATTCTATTCAAGTTGATTTTATAAGCTACTTTCAATGTATGCATTATTGATTATAGATTTGCATATTTTCATGATAATGAAAGTTCATGAACGATAAAGAATTGTATAAATAAGTCTTGTGATGAAGTATATTTACATAATATCATGACTATGACATATTTTCTTCAAATTCACTATCTAAAGAAATTAATTGAACTAACTCAATCAAAATACAAATTAATATAATCAAAAGAAATTTAGTACTACCATCATTGTTTTGATGTGGAAACTAGAAGAACTGAAATTTCACAATAATATCATCCACCAACCCCTAACTGACAAAGAATTGTCAAACTAAACCAAAGTCAATTTCTAATGAATTTGAGAATTCATATTGACCCCAATTTTATGTTGGAAGTAAATTTAGTTACAAAATTTCAATGAACTTTGGGATGTGCTCCAAATGAGTATTTTGAGAATCTTATGAATCACAACTTCCAAGCCTAAGAATTTAGTGAAAAGAAATTTGTTTGCTTGCTAAAAAGGGTCAATGACTTTGAGTTAGATTTATGTGATGTGGCCTGACTTAAATTAATTATTATTTTTGGCTTATTAGTAAGTTTCGCATTTCATTCTGAATCATTGAGTATAATTGAGTTTATTTACCACACATTCATATACAAGGTTCAAGAGTAAACTATTAAGATATAATGTAATGTATCCATCAAATAATGTAAAATATTACAATGAAAAACATTTCGTTCAAATATCTCTAAAGAATGTTTTGTCAAGGAATAGACAATTATCCACTGAATTGATATTTATATGTGACAAAGTCTTGATGCCTAGTGTCACATTGATTAAAGTCATAAAATCTCAGTATGGACCAAGAGCCAAACGAACCTTTTTAAATTTAATGATATTCATGTTGATGATTATCAATAAAAAAAAATACATTATGAGAATGGAACTATACCTTTAATTTATGTGGAAAAAGCACGTTTTAGAGTCAATCTAGTAATTTTACTTTACTACTTTTAGAGTCACACTAGTAATATCACCCACCAACCCCTAACTGACAAAGAATTGTCAAACTAAACCAAAGTCAATTTTGAGAATTCATATTGACCCCAATCTTATGTTGGAAATAAATTTAGTTACAAACTTTCATTGAACTTTGGGATGTGTTCTAAATGAGTATTTTGGGAATTTTATGATACACTACTTCCAAGACTAAGAATTTAGTGAAAAAAAATTTGTTTGATTCCTAAAAAGGGTTAATGACTTTGATATATTGCACATAAAAACATGTCTCACCATATGTGGAAATGAAAGTCACTTTAAATGATAATAAGTAATTGAGAGATACGATCTCACTCTATTTTTTGTTCCACTTGAGCAAACATACAGATGTACTTGTATAATATTAATTATGATAATAAGTCATTGAGAGACATAGCATTATTCTTCATAATACCAATGTTAGACATCTGGATAAGGAAGTTTCTTGAGGTTAACTAGGACCGATATGAATAGTGCAAAAAAGCTCAAAGTAAAGGGGAAGAGACGTGTTGATCCCTACCCATGTGGGAAGAATGAACCACAAGGTAAGATATGTAAGAGTTCGTGATATTTACTTGTCGTGGTAGAAGTCATGGAGGTTCCTTCAATAACCTTTCTTAGTCAATGGATATCCTCTATTCTGATTGATGGAATTTATTTGTTTGTTACTTTCAAAGAACTTGTGGAAGTATAGTCAATCATTCATACTAGACTATTATATTTGGTCTTAAAGTTTTTTTTTTATTTAGATTTATGTGATGTGGCCTAACTTAAATTAATGATTATTTTTGGCGGGATAATTTCATTTTTGGTACATTATGTTGGCCACTTTCCAGAAAAGGTACGTGATGTTGGCCAGCATCAAACTACATACATTAAGTTGGCAAATTTATCAAATTTGGTACAAGAAAAGTCCAATCGGGCTTTGATACTTACATGGCATGATTTAATCATTTCTTATCATTTTTAATTTAAAATTTAATTTAAAATTAATTTAATTTATAAATTAATTTGAAAACTGATTTCTTATCATTTTCAATTTAAAAATTAATTTAAAAATTAAATTCTTATCATTTTAAAATTAATTGAAAAATTAATTTAATTTTAAAATTATTATAAAAATTAATTTCTTATCATTTTTAATTTCAAATTAATTAAAAATTAATTTCTTATCATTTTAAAATTAATTAATTTAAAAATTAATTTCTTATCATTTCTAATTTAAAAATTAATTTCTTATCATTTTTAATTTAAATATTAATTTGAAAATTAATTTCTTATCATTTTAAATTAATTCAAAAGTTAATTTAATTTAAGAATTAATTTAAAAATTGATTTCTTATAATTTTTAATTTAAAAGTTAATTTCTTATCATTTTAAAATTAATTAAAAAGTTAATTAATTTAAAAATTAATTTCTTATCATTTTTAATTTAAAAATTAATTTTTTCATTTAAATTAATTCAATTAATAATGATAAGAATTAATTTTTATCATTATTAATTTATAAATTAAATTGTTTTTATATATTAATTTTAAAATGATAAGAAATTAATTTTTAATTAATTAATTTTTAATTATTTAAATTAAATGATAAGAAATTATTTTTATATTAATTTTAAATTAATTTTAAAATGATAAGAAATTAATTTTTAAATTGAAATTGAAAATCGTTTTTAAATTAATTTTTAAATTAAAAATGATAAGGAATTATTTTTTATATTAATTTTTAAATTAATTTTAAAATGATAAGAAATTAATTTTTAAATTGAAAATGATAAGAAATCAGTTTTTAAATTAATTTTTAAATTAAAAATGATAAGAAATGATTCAATCATGCCATGTAAGCATCAAAGCCCGATTGGGCTTTTTTTGTACCAAATTTGATAAATTTGCCAACTTAATGTATGTAGTTTGATGCTGGCCAACATCACGTACCTTTTCTAGAAAGTGGCCAATATAATGTACCAAAAATGAAATTTTCCCTATTTTTGGCTTATTGGTAAATTTTGCATTTCGTTCTGAAGCATTGAATATAATTGAGTTTATTTACTAAACATTCACATACAAGGTTCAAGAGTAAACTATAAATATATAATGTAACATATCTACAAAATAATGTAAAATATTAGAATGAAAAATATTTCGTTCAAATATCTCTGAAGAATGTTTTGTCGAGGAATAGATAATTATTCACTGAATTGATATTTATATGAGACAAACTCTTGATGTCTAGTGGCACATTGATTAAAGTCATATTAGCTCAGTATGGACCAAGAGCCAAACAAACCTTTTAAGTTTGATGATATTCGTGTTTATGATTATCATTAAGAAATACATTATGAGAATGGAACTAGAAGAAAGCATGTTTTAGAGTCAATCTAGTAATTTTACTTTACTACTTTTTGATTATTGAATCATAAGATATGACCTGCAAAAAAATTTGGACACTAACTCATTCAAGTTTTGACACAAATTGCATGGATTCTTTAGTCACCGTGATATGATGGTCCATATTATAAGAAATTAACAAGGACGTATTTTATTTTGAGTGAAATACAAAATGAGATATAAATTTGATGCACAGTATAGTGTTGAACTAATGTTGTTCAATTAGAGCTAGTGCATTCTCAATTACTGGAAGCACTACATACATTTATATCTCAAAAATACATCACTCATTATTTCAAAACTTGTTCATTAGCAAAATTTTATGATTGAGACCTGCATATGCTAAAGATATAAAGTATAATATTTGATTCTTATAATTGATAATTAGTGATACATGTGGACATAACCATTCAAAATGCGGATCATTCAAGTATTTTATAGTTTTGGTCAATGCTTTGGCAAGTATTGTCCATAAAAGTGTTGCATTTGCAAAACTTCTAGAACATTTATTATGATTGAGGACTCACCATCCTTATAAAGCATCCTTACTCATAATGCTAGAGAGTTTACATCAAAATTATTTGATTTTTATTGCATCCCAATAAAGATCGATGTAATGTATCTTGTACCCTAATGTGCATATACAATAAGGTCTCAAGGAAGAAAACATCGAAAAGGATATAGATGGTGACTAAGAAATATTTATGCTCATTCATATATTTTTCTCTGCACAGGATTATGCAATATTGCACGCAACTCTTACTTATTCGTTTATGAACCTCTGCTAACCAAATATTTTGCATACCAATTGGTAACTGGATATAAGCCTGATAATTCATATCTACACATATTTTGTTACGCAGTATATGTGTCCTATTGCGCCCCCATAACGCATCCATATGGGTTTCTAAAGACGATTAAGTATTTATGTTGGATATGAATCTCCAACAGTTATCCGCTATTTGAACCTTTGACAGACGATCTCTTTACCTCTAAGATTTTGGATTTGTCACTCTAATGAGACAGTCTTCCTGTCGTTAGGGGGAGATAAGAAAAAGTATTTTCTAATAGAATGACAGAAATAGTTTCATACTATGTCTCATTAAGATCCCCGCATTTCACAATGTAAAGTGAAAGTAAACAAAAGTGAACAATAGATCTTCAAAGTATAAAAGACTCAATTTCTAAATTGACGAGATCATATATATACCAGTTGAAAATTTGTTTGTAAGGTTAAAAGTCCCCATAAAGGGCACAATGTCGTATATTAAGGTATTTCAACCATACTTAGTGGAGGTGTGGTTGAGGTCGTGACTCCCAAAAGGAACAGGGGGAGGTCACTTGGTTTAATCAATACTCGCCCAATGAATAAGAGGGCATGTATGGAACAACTTTAATTGATCATTAATAATTCCTCTCATGAGATTATCTCTGGTTATACTTATGTCCATGAATTATTACTGGAAGACGCTCCGATGTTTAATATGATTCTAGAGAATCAAGAAATCCCTATGTACAATGAGAGTTTATATGAGTTGATGGAAAGATTTCTCTCAACATTGATGATATATACATTGTTGTTCAAGGAATCATAGAGCACGATGATATCGAACCACGCTCTATTGAAATGTCAATAAATAGCAAATTAGCCTAAAGAATCAAACCAGGTAGAACTAAACTCACTGACAACAAGACGATTATTTGGTCTGGTAGTGCTAACTTCACCAAGTGTAAACCCTGTAGGATATAAACAAAGTTTTGTCAGAAAGCATAGTGAGAAAATAAAGCCATGAGATGCAAATCTAGATTTGAAGCACAAAGTTTCTCAAAACACCCTGGAATTGACTATGGGAATATCTACTATCCCATAATAGATGTTATAATTCCAAAGATATGAGAATGCAGCTTATACCTGTGGTTACATCATATCTCTATGGGGATCGTGATTTAAAGATATATATACGAAAGTGTTTGTTGACCTTTCATTACCAAGGCAAGTGACTCTAAGCCACGGAGTGTATTTCAATTAAAATAAAACACTCACTTTATGGATTAAAACAATCCAGACCGATGTGGTATAACCGTCTAAGTGACTACCTGATTAGGAAAAGATAATCTATGCCCTTACGTGTTTATAAATAAAATAAGTTTGAAATTTGAGATTATTGTTGTATATATCGATGATATGAACATAATATCCACTCTTAATGAAATAAGAGATATCGCTAGTTATTTGAAATTTTAATTTGAGATATGAACCACGGGAAAACTTGGTCATGTTAAGGCTTTAAACCAAAACCCGAGTTTGTGGAATACTAAATTCTACAGTTTGCATATATCCAAAAGATGATCAGGCAATTAAATATGGATAAGTACAATATGTTAGCACTTCTATGATTGGTCAAAGTGAAGATATAAGGAAAGATCAATTTTGTCAGTGGAATGATGAAGAACTGGTGGAGCTAAAATTCCCTTCCTATGTAAAATATTCGCATTATTGTACCATTACTAATACAATTGACCAAATATTACTTTCTCAAAATTGTTATCATGATTTAACTCAAGAAAGCGCATATGTCACTGGAATGGAATTGAAACATATTTTGATACCTAAAAGAAACCATTGACGTGAGTTTATTTTTCCCATTCATAAATATAATTGGGACTGCAGATGGTCTTGTAACCCCTAAAGAAAATGCTGAGTTTACTTCCTACTATTAAACACCAAATAATATTATTGATATTGGTTACCCATTTGATCCATGTAAAGAGATCATTATCATACATGTAGTAGTTCCTGAGTATCTAATAATCATAAATATCTTTGAGACTAGTGGCTTGAACTCTACCACTAAAGAGTTCACTTGTCCATATGAAGATATGCAATTGCAACGAACAAATGAAAGTAGGCTACATGAAAGGTGATAATATGAACCATATCACTGCAACTCTTCTACAACAATTATGGACTTTCTCAAGAGTCAAGTAAATTGAGGAAGTGGAAACATTCAAAGTTCTTTTAATAGATGGACATATCAAAGAGAGGTGTAGACTTCAGGGGGAGTCTCAACATAAGTGTGTTGTACTCTTTTTCCTTAGACCAAGTTTTATTTTTCCAATTGGGTTTTGTTACTTGGCAAGGTTTTAACGAGGCAACAATGAAACACCATTTCACATTTTGACTTGGTACAAGGGGGAGTGTTGAAGGAAAAACACAATTAGTGTGTTCGTCAATAAGTAATTGATGAAGAACAATTTAGGTATTTTCTATCTTTATGTATTATGAAAACATGTATTTGATACCTTATATAAAGGAAGTCTTTGATGAATAAGAGAACCCTAATTTCTACCATCTCCTTCGTCTCCTTTATGTCTTCTTCTTTCCTACTTTTCCTTTTAACATATTGTACCTTTTTTTGGATTTTTATAGCATATGAGTTATATGCCAAAACTAAGTGATGAGGTCTTTAAACGTCAATCCCTTAATTTTAGAAGGGTCTATATATGTGGTAATGTCGATAACCTTAATAATCTTGTGATTTAATGCTTTGCATGAGACTTATGATTGTATAAATGAACTGGTGCCTTCTGATTTCTATAAGATGATTTGGTTCCTAAAGGGTGATTTACATGATCATTGGTCCTCTTCATTTGATCCCTCATGGTTGTCTTACTTCTATGGGTATTTTGCATGAGATTTTGTTGTGCAAACTTAGTTCCCTCGGGGAACAGCTCTCGAGTCACTAATACTCATGCTCATGTGCTTTGTCAATTTGGTACAAGGATGTCATTTAAATTTAGCTTCCATGTGTTTAACGAAGGTATGTTCTTTGCACTGACTACCTTGTTGAAGTGGTCTCTGCCTTTCCCTAGTGTTGTGTTTTGAGTATTGATGTCTCAAAGCTACATCTCTCATATTCCTCCTACTCGTCAGCCAGTGTTTTTTATGGTCACCACTTCCATTATGAACACCAAAAACAATCTTGTTGATTTTTCAATGGTCTATTTTGGTAATAAAGACGAGTTTTATAATTATGTTTGCACTCTCTCTGTTGTACATTTTTTGCTCCTGATGTTCTTTAGGATGATGATTCTAGTGTCACTAACATTCCTGTCAAAAATTTCGTTAACATTATTGGTTTTGTAGTTCCTGTGACTAGTGTGCTTGTTCTCATGTCTCAATCCTTTTACATGGATGAGTGCAGTTTGCGGAGTCTGCTATTGCTCATTGCACTGCCCTATCTCCCTCTTATATTGGCCTACTTCTGAATTCCGAGCTTTCTGGCTAAAAAGAGGAATATATAATAAAGGGGGAGTAGTTAATGATGATGATGGAGCTGCTGACATATGTTATTAGTAGATATGTGCTTATTCAGTGGGAGTTGTTGCTACTGTGGATGTTGTCGCACTATGTTATTGATATGGCAGTAACATATTTATAGGGAGTTTGTTCTACCATAGTTTTTGTAATAGTGATTTATTTATGAGATTTCGTGATGAAGATTATGGTGAACATAATGAGAAAGAGGTTTATCATGAGTCTGCCACTACTATACCAAAGGGGATTGCTTCTTTACTTTAGGTTTATATGATATCTTTTTCTAGAGATGTTTTATTTGGTGGTAGTTACTTCTTTTTTATAATACTAATTATTTCATGAATGCTTTATGTTCTTTGATTTTCATAAAATGTACGATTCTACGGCGGTTTTTTGGAAAACCGCCGTAAAAAAGTATTTAACGGCGGTTTTTCCATAACCGTCGTGGATGAGGCGCCTTTGTATCTACTTTATGCAGTAGTGTCAATAGGAGTTTTCATAATTTTTACTTGTTGTTTATGTTTTATAGTGTATTCATTGATATAAATTTTATTACGCCATGAGGCACGGCTATAAGGCTATTTCCTTATAGTCAAAAGTAATAAAAGTTTGTGTTTTGTTATTTTAATTCCACTTCTATTCATTTACAACATGCACAAAAAATACTTGGTTTGTATTGATTATTTTAACTTTATAAAGAACAAATTAGCGAATTAGGGGCATGCAATTTTTTTTGATAGAATTTAAATGAATATATCCCAACAGTACTTTGAAATGCTTGTTTTTGTTTAAATATTAAATCGATGGAAGTATTTTCAAAAATTACTTGGTAATACCAATTATGTAACACCCCAAATTATGAGAGTACCTACGAAAGATCAATAGATTTGATTGGTAAAACTCATACAAACAAGGTACATCATCTTTTCTGGAAGCCCTCTCATCGAAACTCCAATGTTAAGCATGCTTGGCCTGGAGTAGAGGTGGGGTGGGTGACCCCCTGGGAAGTCTCTCAGGGTGCACGTGAATGAGGACAAAGCGCGCTAGAAAAGACTCGTGTTGGTATAGTGGGCAAAGCGCACTAGTAAAGACTCGTGTTGGTACAGTGGGGTTAAACGTCACGTTTGGAGGGCGATCATGGGGCGTTACAGTATCACTCCTTCATGTTTTGACTGCCTCGACAACCCCAATACTTATCACTACTTTATCCCATAAACACACGGAGACGTAGTTCTTCATCACCTTTCTTAATTTTTGTTTATTCAAATATCAAAGTAAGTGGCATGGAGCCAAACTGCCGATTTCAGTGTGAGAAGACAAAAATACAGTTGTGATGTTGATGTCGTGTTTAGGACTGCATAGACCGACCTCAATCCTGGAAGATGATATATAAGTTGTCCAAATTCTATATAACTATGTTGATTTGAAACCTTAATTATTGAATTTCTTTCCAATTTACTGTATTAGGAGAAGTAATAAATTGAGGGTTTGGCGATTTGTATGAGATGTTGACATGTGGTCGATTAATGGTGATAATTTCATATTGGTAAATTTCTCAACTTCCTTGTGACATTGATTGAGGGTCGAGGGAGTTGGGGATTTTATTGGAACATACACAATTGATTTGTGGTTTTTATTGGGTCATTGATTGATTCATGTTATGTTGTAAATATTTTAGCACTTTTCAAGAAAGCGAGAGAAATAGAGGAAGAGGAGCAATTGAAACATAAAGAGAGAAGCAATCCCATATCGAAAATCCCATTATAAATGCTTTGTCTAAAAACGATTGTGTTGCCTTGATCCTTTCGGAATCAGCCTCTAGGTCGGGGAAGGCATAACTTGATCACTATTAGGGTTTCGGCTCGACTATACTATTATTGGGTTTTGGATTGTATGGACATTGTTTTGGCCCGAGTTTTGATCCATAACAGGATTCGCGTTTGAGCTCTGAAGAGAGTTCATCACCTTTTTCTTTCTCTATGATCAGTTTATTATTTCCCTTTTCTTTTGTTTTTCATCAGTGAGATTATCTTTTATGATGCTAGTTTATAAAATATTATTCATTCGTATTATATATACATACATTATGGAACCCTATAAATGACATAGCATTCATCTGAGCCCTTAATAATTTTATTTTTTTTTCACTTTTCTTCCTTTTTTTTTTAATGTACGGTGGGTTGAATATCATGTGTTATATAGGGCTCCGTAATGGAGCCCATTCTGGTTCTATAAAATAATTTTACATATCCCCCTATTTTACTAATCAAGAGTACTACTGGAATTCTGCGCAGCCGTGTAACTCTATTTTTTTTTCTTTTGGTTTGTGTCTGCAGTAATATTTCTTTTTTATTTTATTTTTTCCTCACCAACCTTCCCTTCCCGTTTTTTTCGTCTGTCTCAATTTCTTAAATTTACCGAAATATTTTCATTTCTAAAGCCAAAAAAACTACTATTCAGGTTTCTTCCTCCTCCATGAAATCGAATTCCATGCTAATTCCTCCCAAGTCTTGTAGTTATTATTTCCTCCTCACGCCCTAATTAAGGTATTTTTTAAACCCTATTTTTTACGAGAGACAAATTTTTTCCGCTTGCTTTTGGATCGAGCCCCAATTTTTTTCATCCTATTTTGTTTTGAATTGAATTCAGGGAAGTGATTGTTGTTGGTTATTTTCGGATCCCAATTTCTTCAAATTATTGCAGATTTTGTTAAAGCGAATTTCGGTCCCTAAAAGGTACCCTTTTTTTCCCGATTTTGTTTCTGATTTTTGTTATCTGGATTGTTTACTTATCTGATCCATTTGTTTATTTTAATCGGTAAAATCTGCTATCCATTCGGTATATTTTTGGTTGCATGTATTGATTTCATTCGGCACTGCTATTCAGGTTTCTTCCTCCTGAACACGTTGGTAAATGAACGTCTACAAACAATAATACCATGCGTCACATTTATGACAAAGATTTTTTTTTGGTTTTGTATTGTTACTGTAATTGAAGAGCATAAATTCTGCGGGCTGACAATATAAATGTTCACGTGGTAGAATGTTAGAACTCGATGAAA
Source organism: Phtheirospermum japonicum (assembly GCA_014905375.1). NCBI lineage: Eukaryota > Viridiplantae > Streptophyta > Magnoliopsida > Lamiales > Orobanchaceae > Phtheirospermum > Phtheirospermum japonicum. The sequence continues at coordinate 1,224,001 of BMAC01000253.1, read as the reverse complement.
GATATGGTCCGTAGCTTTTTCTGTCCGTTAAAATTTGTCTCGTGAAGGTCTACAAGTTAAAACTTTATGAAAGATATTGTCTACCCTTCATAAGTGCGTCAAACATTATTTTTCCCCATCGGTAATTGGGTCTCTGAATTTCAGGATGGTTGCAAAGGATCTCTAAGTTCTTTGTCGAGTTAGTTTTGTACTGTTGCAGATTCCATATGCTCGGCTACGGAATTCAAGGAATATTGTGATATGCCTAATTTTAATATATATATATATACTATATATATATATATATATATATATATATATATATATATATATATATATATATATATATATGTGTGTTCTAAATTATTTAGGAGAAAAAATAATTAGACACAAATCAATATTTATTTTTCTTCCTTTCAATTTATTGCACTTATAATCAAATCTTCCGCTGCAAATTTCACAGGATGGGACTGATAAGGTGCAAACTTTCGTATGCTGCAAATGTTACAGGGATGGGATTGACATATGCTTCAAGAATCCGGTGTACTCGTATTTTTTCCGACTTGGCAAATGTAATCCTATAACAAGAGTGGTGGAATCTATCAGGAGCATATGAACGAGACTATTGATTGCTTGATTGATGGAGCTTGGTTTCATACCTTTCCAGAAGGGAAAGTCTGTCAAGAAGAAGATGCACCTATATGACGGTTGAAATGGTGAACTTCGATAGTTCTGCCAATAGTTTCATCATGGTTTTGAAAAGGTTATGCCAGAGAACTTTATGTTTGGTAAATTGCCTCCTGTTCCTTTGTGTAACAAGGACATAAGGATAGTTATCGGTGTAAAAATGTCGAGGGATCTTTCATATTCTCATGATGGATGGCCCAAGACCGTATGTGGACTAGATGAGGCAGCACAAAGATGTCTTTACACCTCAAATACAAGGAGCCATGGAAAGGTTGCGTAATGTTAGCAAACCTTGTTTGA
>BMAC01000253.1:1166829-1215082 GCA_014905375.1 Phtheirospermum japonicum | reverse complement strand
AATTTGCGATGCTTTTTGTATACAATCGTAGTGTTTTTTTTCTTAATCTATTGTGCTTTCTAAAGAACAATGTAGTGCTCTTTGTAAACGTTGATATATGTCCAAAATACCATTTTTAATTAATCAATGCATTTTTTTACATCATTACCATGATGACATGTCATGATCTCAACCATCAAGATTATCCAATCTAATGGTCAAGATGAGCCCCTAGGTTCATATATAATGACGGGTTCTCATTTGAACCCAACCCTATATATATATATATATATATATATGATTAGTAAGAAAATAATTATCTATTTATCAAATTCTTTTTTTTTCTTGTACATTTTGTTTATAAAACACAAGATTTTTTTTAAATTCTATTACAATTAGGGTCAAGGAGCCTAATATTTATCTAGATTCTTAATTTACTTATTAAGTGTTGTGCATGTACAATATATTAAAACTCTAGAATTATTATTATTTTTTACTAAATTTTGGTTTATATGKGAATAAAAAGAGTTAGTGGATTATATGGTATATAATATTTATGTTTTGGTAGTATATGGGAATTTCCCCTTAAAATATTAATATATGTTGCCAAGGTCATTATTAGTAAGAAAATGGTTTTTGAAAAAATAAATAAATAATTATAAAAATTATTGTGATAATTAAAAATATTAAATCTAAAATTAAAAATTAAAATTGCTATTTATTAATTAATATTAAGTAAATTTMTATTTTAATTTGTAGATTCAAAAGATGTCATATTTTCAACCCGGTCTAATATCTATCTATCTATCTATCTATCTATCTATCTATCTATCTATCTATCTATTATTATTATTATTATTATTATTATTATTATTATTATTATTATTATTATTATTATTACTACTATTATTATTATTATTATTTTAATATTTTGATTAAATTAGTTAGTAATTATTAGTTACATAGTTAGAAAAATTCAAAATGTATCATATTTTCAACTCGTGTAGCATTGTACCGATATTTAATCAATACTTATTCATTATTATTATTATTATTATTATTATTATTATTATTATTATTATTATTATTATTATTATTATTATATACTTGAGTATTTCTTACGTTTAGATTAAATTCGTTACTAATATTTAGTTACATACTTAGATTATTTTAAATGACTCGTAATTCACTTATATAGAATATTTAAAATTCTCAACCCGTATAGTATTGTACCGGTGTCTACTAAATACTTATTAATTTTTGTTATATAATTTATATTTTTCATGTTTAGATTAAATTCTTTAATAATATTTAATTACATACTGAGACTATTGCAAATAATTCATAATTCAATTATATTTTATATTTGAGATTTTAAGAATAAAAGTATTTGAACTTTTATTATAAATACAACTTATTTAGATATTTTCATAATTAACTTTTTTCTAAAATTTATATATTTTTTTATAAGTAATTTGTCTTTTAATTAAGATAACTAATTAAATTTATTTTTTTCTCTAATTATATATGGTTGTCTATATTTTTATATTTGAAGATAAAAAAAAATATTGAATTAAGAAAAACAATATAATAAAAAATATTTTTTCATAATTCATTTTCTGTTTTTGTATTTATTTCATATGATTTTTATTTTTTATTATTTGGATTTTATTTATAATTTTAAAATTTATTTTAACTAATTATTTTTTTAATATTTTCAAATATTTTTTATTTAAAAATACTGGCATAGCATTTTTAGTTTAAAAATACTAGTAAAGGTAATTTGGTAAATATATAATTAAAATAATATTACTTAATTTAAAAATAAGAGGCACCGATAGTTACAAACCAAAGTAAATATGTTTTTTAATAAATTTCTATTTGTACTCAAGGTATATGAGTGAAATGTGACTACAAATCATAATAACAAAATATCTGTACGAATATCATTTGGTACAGTTAATAAAAACATGTTCATATATTTATTTGTTTATTTATTTTGAATAACTATTTAGGAATAAATTTTAACACGTTAACCTTGATCAAAATTAATCGTATCTATTATTTTAATCATGATAAGTTTAACTATAATTTCATTTATAGCATAATCAATTGATCATATATATTAGGAAATAATCTTCAAAAAATAAGAATAATATTTATAAATATTGATAACTTTTGATTCATCAAATAAGAAAATTTACAGCTTGCATAATACTTACCGAAACATCTTATTTAACCATTACATTTTTCTAACATATTAATAAAGTTTGATATATTAAATATTAATGGCCATTTTCTTTTAATTATTCCTAATAAAAATGTTGTAAAGAAAATAAATTAGTCAAAATAAATATAAAAAATTATGAATACATTCTTATAACTATTAAGAAAATCTAAAAAATAGATATAAAATTATAAAATAATATAAAATAGAACCAGATAAACTATAAAATCATATAAATATAATATTAAAATTAGAATTAACACTTATTAACTTATTAATTAATCTAAACACGATTTTTTTAAAATGAATCGATGATATCATTATGTTATATAATAAGATGAGTTAAATCAAATATAAAGAGTAAAAGATAAAATCTAAATAATTATTATATAAATCTATAAAATTAAAAAAAAAACAACTAAAGATAAAAAGTCATAAAAATAAGTTAAACAAATAGTTAAAATATAATCATTATTTCATAAGATTGATAAGAGATTTTAATAAAAATATAAAATAAAATCTGAGATATGAAGTAACAATGATGAAAACTATGAAACTGGATAAATAAGTTATATTAACTTATCAATAAATATTAACTATGAAAAATAACACGAAAAAATAAAAATATTACAAAATAAAGTTGAATCTTCATAAATAAGATAAAATATATACAATAAAAAAATATAAAACAAAACTTGACAAATGAAGCAACAAAGATAAGAAAAACATAAATCCGTTAATTAAATGTCAAATTAAATATATTTGATTAACTTATTAATAATTTTAAATAAAAAATACTAAGAACAATTATAATTAATTATTTTATAAGTGTGGTAAAAAAGTGTGAAAAATATAGTATTAAAAAATATGAGAAATGCGGCAACAAAGACGAAACTTTTTGAATCAATCTATTCACTTAAATTAAATTTCATAACAAAAAATATTACTAAAAAACCAGTAATATTATAAAATAAAATTGATTATATATTTAATAAGTTAAATAAACTAGAACATTAGTAAAATAGAAAGTCCAAGTAATTATTAAATAAAGAAAGAAAAATAAAAAGTTGAAAAAATATAAAATAAAGATAAAAACTCATATAACCAGTCACATAAATATCAAAAATCTAAAAAATTATTTTATAAGTTTGATAAAAATATATAATTTAAAAAAGATCAGATAAATGAGACAATAAAGACAAAAAAAGGGTATCGGTTAAATAAGTTTTATTAAATTATTGATAAATCTAAAAAAATGATAAAAAGAATTTTAAAATCAATAATATTTTAGATTAAATATGAAGTTCTTAAAATAAGCTAAAAATCTAACAAGATAATAAAATTCAAATATTTATAAAAAGTCAAAAAAATTTAAATAAATATTAATATTTTGAATAATTATTTTGTAAATTTGACAAGAGATATAATAAAAATAAAATATGAGAAATGAGCAAATAAATACAAAATGAAATAAAACTGGTTAATGAATTCTATTAACTTATTAATAAATCTAAAAAATGAAAAAGAATTATCAACAATATTATAGAATAAATTTTAAAAATCTTAAAATAAGTAAAATGGACTATAATATATATATACATATATATATATATATATATAATTGTTAAATATGTGTGAAAGATGAATAAACAATGGCATTTACATTAATTACCTCAGTTATACATTTAATTATAGTGTTTGTATATAAAAAAATACAATATTATGGTATTTACACTAAGTTCCTAAGTTATACATTTAATTATTATAGAGCATACATATTTTAAAAAATAAAAAATTAAAATAGTTTTAGAGAACTAGAAAGAGAAAACTCCGACCAGGTTAATTTATTTAATTTAATTTTTGTTTTCAAGATTTATTTTAATACTTATTTAGAGTAAATTTAATTATAAGTTTTTATAATTTATTAGGCTTATTTTATAAATCTTAACTTTCATTTTTAATATTTTTTGTTTTTTTTCATTTCTTAGATTTATTAAATAGTTAATTAGACTTTAGTTATATGTTTTTATACATCATTTATATGATTATATAGTGTGTGCGTGTGTGTGTGTGTTTTGGTTGTTTATATGAATTTAAAATTTTTTTTTCAGTTTTAAATTTTATTAAATAACTCTTGAATCTATTTACTAGTTATTTATATTTATTTATATATATATTAAAGTTTTTTAGATCTAAATCTTTTTAAGACTTATTTTATATTTTTTATTATATTTCAATTTTTTTTTATATATTTTTAGATTTTTAGATTTTTTTTATAGTTTTTGCAATTGATTTTATTGGTTTCATTTGATTTCATATTTTTCTCAATTTTGTATTTTCTTTATTCATTTAATAATTTTCTAGAATTTAACTATATATTATTATAGTTAGTTGAACTTATTTTATGAATTTTTTAATTTTATTCTACTATTGGTTTTTTGGTTGTTTTTGATTTTTCATAGTTATTAAACAAATATTTATAATTTAAGTATAAGTTCTTATATTTTTTATCTATTTGATTGTACAACATTTGGAAAATACGTGTGTTTTTCTTTTTATTATTTGTGTTTCAAAAATTTGTCAACTAGTTATTTAGATTTATTTATATATTTTTATATTTATTTTAAATAATTTTATATATTTTGTGGCGAATTTTGAAATTTTGGAGAGTTACTAAAATATAGGAGTCTAATATCTACTTAATTTAGTATTTTATTTTTATTGTTTTTATCCTAATTCAATAATACAGTTTATTCTTCTAATATAAAAATATAAAAAGTCATATATAATTAGAAAAAAAAAATCTGAATTATTTATATTAAAAGATAAATTAATTATAAGATAATATTAATTAGAAAAAAATAATTGTGAAATATGAAATAAACTGTATTTAAAATTTTAAAATAAATTTTATTATTTGAGTTTCAAATAAAAAAATATAAGTAAATTAGGAATTATTTTCAATAATCTAAGTATGTAATTGAATATTATTAAGAAATTCAATTTTAAAAATAAAATATTTAAATTTCATAATATAATTTAAATAAAATTTAAAAACTTATAATTAAATTATAAACAATTATTAAATAAATTTAAAAATAAAATAAATCAAAATACAAAAAAAAAATTAAAACTATAAATAATCAACCCCATCGTACTAATTGTATTGAATCATAACCTATTTGTCGGCTAACCGTAGCTTCTGTTGATACGTGTCAAAATCTCCTTGATTCGCTTTTGACTTGTCGGCTTCTAGTGCATTTCGAGTCAAGAAGATTTCGTTTTGTTTATTTWGTAGTTTTTTTTATAATATTCAAATTTTTTCTGGTTTTTGAATTAAATATTTAGAAGTTAATCAAACTTTATTATAATTTTGTCCAATTTAAAAGTAATTTGAGATTTATTTTATAATACCTTACAACATTTATGTTATGTTTTTTTAATAAATATTTTAAGTAATTATTAATGTTTAAATATTTATTTAAATTACTTCATAATTTTAATGGCTTATATTATTAGTCTATAATATTTTTCAGTTCTTTATTTTTTAAATTTATAAAATAATTCTATAAATTAAAATATAATTTATTATATATTTTTCTGATTTTAAGGCGAGATTTATTTAGTTTTATATTATTAAATTTTATATTATGGTTTTCATATTTTCTTTCTTTTCTAATTTATTTAGTATTATTTTATAAAATTTAGATTGTATAAATAAATCAAAAATGAATCAATAATATCATTAAATTAAATTGAAAATTCATAATATCTGCTAAATCAAAAATAAATATTAAAAGAGAAAATATAAATAAATTAATCTGGAAAATGAAAAAAAATATTAAAAGATTAAAAAAAAACAAGTTAAATAAATAGTGGAATTGAAACAATTAACCCATAAGATTTATAAAAATAAATAAATAAATATTATATAAGATAAAATTTGAGAGATGAAGTAACAAAGATGAAAAGACTTATATCAGTTATATAAATTATATTGACTTATTAAAATCTTAAATATGAAAATAAATAACAATATTACAAATAAATTGGATCTAAACATAAAAAATTATAAATTTATATAATAATAATTCATAAAAATTGATTGGACACCCGGTACAATGTGACATGGGTTGAAAATATAACATCATTTGAATATTTAATAATAATAATAATAACAATAATAATAATAATAAAGAATTTATTCACGAAATATAAATTTTGATCCCTTTTTATATCGGTTTCACTTTTTTTTTAATTTTCAGTTATTAACTTTCACATTTTTTAGAACCTAGAATTTTAAAGTTTTTCTATAATATTTTCACTTATTTTATAATTATCATATTTTAGTATATTATGCAAGATTTCTCGTTTTTATTTGTATTGGTCAAAAACTTTTGATAGATTTATTCTGTTGGAAAAATTACTATATTTTTATGTGTGTTTTGTATAAGAATTATGTATTTCAATTATTAAACATAGCCCACTTAATGGTCTAGTGGTTGTAATATCATTATCTAACCTTTAGGTAAGGAGTTTAAATCCCCCTTGTACATTTATTTAACTTGCTTTGTGGTTTTTTAACTCATCTTATTATTCTATATATCTTAGAATATTCATAATTATGCTAATTTTTAGAATTTTTATTTTTCTTATTTGGTAGTTTTTTTTATTATGATATTTTTTTTCATTGAATAATTAGAATATATATATTTTTTTTTTGATAGTTCTTTTTATTATGATATATTCTTTTTTCATGGAATAATTATTTACTAGGTAATCACACATTATTATATTTTTATATAATAATAATATATTATAGAATGTTTATTATTTATTTATTCATATTTATTTAACTTACTTTATAAATTAAGGACTTAAATTATTATTCTATAATATTCTTAAGTTTCTTTTATTTTTAAAACTGATTAAATAATTATATTGTCTAAACACTAGTTTATTATACAATTTTTATGATTTAATTTTTGGGATTTATCTATTATTATATTCTAACATTTTATAACCAAATAAAAATCAATAGTATTATAAATTAAACAAGAAATTCATAGAACAAGTTAAATTAGATAATAAATTCTAAAATGGAATTCTAGGAAATTATTAAATAAATATAAGAAATAAATATATATCATAAAATATTTTGAAACCACAAAAAGCTATATCTCGATTAGGTTATATACATCACTCAACTAATGATCTTTTTTTTTCCTTAAATATTTTATATATTCTACCATTTTTCAGATTTAGAAAATAATTAATTCGAGTTTAATTTTAATTAAATATAATCTTATTGATTTTTTTTTTTTAGTATTTATTTTCTCATTTTAAGTTTAAAATATATAAATAACTTTCTAGAATTAGTTTTTATATATTTAAATAATTTAATTTATAAATTATCGATTTATATAATAATTCTCAATATTTCTTTTTTTAATTTTTTTTGAAATAAGTATTTAGAATCTAGCTATAATTAAATTATAGTTTTATTTAATTTCAAGATATTTGCAGATACTAATGAAAATGTATAAATTCAAAAACAAAATATATAAATTTATAATATAATATAGAATATTTAATTAATAAGTTTGAAGATTAAATAAGTATTCTTAATTCATGAAAAACACAAATATTTATTTTCTTAAATATTATATTAGATTATGGAATATATATTAAAAAATTGTAAAGAATTTTTAATGTAAAATAACAAAAAATTAATATAATACTGAAAGAAATCATAAAACCACATAAGTAAAATATATTATAATTATTTCGAAGTTAATCAAATTTAATTTTTTATCTAATTTAAAATTATTTTAGATTTATTTTATAATATTTAATAAAATCTAAGTCATGTTTTTAATTTTAAATTCATTAATTATTCATGATTAAATATTATTTAACCTAACTTATAAAATTCAAATGACTTATTTTGTTATTTTATATTTTTTTTTTATTTTTTTCAATTTTATTAAATAATTATATAAAATTTAAAAATATTGTGTTATTTATTCTTTATCAATTCAAGTTTTGAATTTTATTTAGTATTATATTAATATAACTTTTGTATTTAAATTTTTTATTTATTTATTTTTTGTGTATTATAATTTATTAAATAATTATTTATAGTTTTTATATATTTATGAATAGATTATGTGGTACTTTTGATTTATATAAGATTAAGAGTAATTGTGATCAGAGAAGCGTACAATTATATTATATTTGAAGAAATTAACATCCAATAACAGTTGGTTAAATGATTTAATCCATACCTTGTTAGCAAATAGTGTAATAAATTGTGGGTTCAATTCCCATTAGTTTTGTTTTGAGATTTTACTTTCTTTATTGACATTATTTCAATATTTACATATTTTCTATTATATTTAAATTACACAAAAGTCGGGAGCCAAAAATTAATAATTTGCCTTATTTCAGTTTTTTATCTATAATTAGTATTATTATAATATTTTATATTTTATTTAAAAATTCCCTCAATTAATTTTGTGACTCAAAATCTCATTTTTTAATACTTTTATTCTTTTTGTTTACTTAATAGTTTTCTTAATTTCTTAACATTCATTCATTTCTTTGTTTTTCTTTTTGACATAATTTTGAAATAATTATTTAGACGTTAATCAAATTCATTAGATTTGTTTTAAAGTGTTTTAAGATTTATTTTATAATATTTATTATTTTTTATTTTTTTTAATTATACTAAGTAATTATTCATGAATAAATATTTATTTTCTATATGTATCTAAATGACTTTATGTTTTTAAAGACTTATATTATCATTCTACAATATTTTTATCTTTTTATTTTTGGAATTTATTAAATAATTATTTTTAAGATTTCTTGGTTCGGACAACCTGTAGGTTTTGTATAACAATTATTTTTAGTTTTCAAGTATTTTCTTTTCACTCTATTACCAAGAAAAAAAACACTAAATATTTTCTATTATATTTTCATTATTAAATATATTAAGTAATTACTCATGTAAAATATGTATTTATATATTCATTTAACTAAATTTATAATTCTTTTTACCACTTATATTATTATTTTGTATAAATCAATTATATTCAGTTTTCATATTTATTAAATAATATGTAAATCTAAACAATAGTTTATAAATAATTGATTTATTTCAAGTCATTAATTATTTTGTATAAATCAATTATATTCAGTTTTCATATTAATTATTCATGTTTTTTTAATTTTAAAAATATTATTATTCTATATATCTTAAAAAATTATAATTATGTATATTATAATTTATTAAATAGTTATTTAGAGTTTTTTATTTATTTATGAAAAGATTATGTGGTAGTTTTGATTTATATAAGGTTAAGAGTAATTGTGAATAGGCGCAACACAAATAATCTATGCAGCTTCAATATCTCTCGGCTAGCAGAATTTAAAAAAACGAATAGCCTATTCCTCTGTATCTCATATGGGTTTCTTAATTACTATCACTGATATGGGACTCAACGGAGCCCTTTTACAAATAATCTCTCATGGATTTATTGGCGCTGCACTTATTTTCTTGGCCGGAATGACTTATGATAGAATACGGAGTGTTTATCTTGACGAAATGGGTGGAATAACAATCCCAATGCCAAAAATATTCACGATGTTCAATAACAAACGTTAATTATATATTATTTCTAAAAATTAATATCAAATACTAGTTGGTCAAATGGTTAGAATCATACTTTGTTAGCAATTGGTATTATACATTGTGGGTTCAAGTCCCACAGTGGTTTTGTTTTGCAATTTTAATTTTTTTATTGGCATTACTCAACATTTACACTTTTTCTAAGAGTCAAGAAATAATCTTCAAGAGATATAGAGCTTCAACCCGCAATGTTTTAATTTTGTACCTAACCCCAACCACTCCACCACGTGGTCCTAATATTATAATTTATAAACAAAGAAATATACATTCAAAAATAAGTTTAATCTTTATTTTAACCCAACATAACTTACAAAAAGTCCATTTTTTAACCTTAATAAAAATGTTAATACTTCTCATGAATATATAATAAATTCTAAATAAATATTTAATAAATGAAAAATCAAAAAAAATTATAAACAAAATAAAATATTATAAAATAATACTAAATAAATATCAAAACTTAAAATCAGTATATATATATATATGATACGGACCAAAATATTCATACGTAATATTATTTGATATATGAGGTTATTTGTGGCAAGCGACCTCATTTCCTGGAGAGGGTGTTCCTCTGGGAGGTGAGTGAGCTGAGTGGTTTCAGTGGAAGAGTAAACGAGCTGGTTTCTGGAGTAGCGACCTGGAGTATGAGGATGGGTTCTCATATAGGGTCGTGATCTTTTATGGTTTGAGCTGTACACTTGAGCTCGTTTGTGGACTTTATGAATGTTAAGCTTGTGGGCTTAAAATGAATAATGTATATGATTTTTCGTGGGTTGTATAAAGGGCCCATGTTTGTTGTGTTAAAGAGATTTGTTATTTATGAGAACTTAACATGCGGGGAGAGTCCCAATTGTGAGTCGATTGTAGAATTGTGATATGGATGGAATTACGGTTATAGAAGGTAACCCTAGATTGAGGGACACTTCCCCAATCTCTATAAAAGGAGGCGTATGCCCCTTATTATATGATTAAGTCGATATCGCATTACTATGATAATTAAAGAGAAGAGTTGAGTGGTGATTTCGCTTATTAACTTAAGCGTCGGAGGGCCTTAACGGGCTCAAAATCTGCCCGTGTGAGGCGTTGTTTTACAGGATCAGGGAGGTCGCCAGAAGATTCACGGAGGATTTGGCAGGTCGCTGTGACGTATTCAAAATATACTTCAGGTCGCTGATCTGTTTTGAGGTTAGTACCCCTATATTTGGTAGCCAAATGTTTTGAACTCATCAAATTGGCGCCTTCTGTGGGAAAGAGGGACATCGAGTCCTTGAGAAGAAAGACGTGAGGTACACAATTTTCGTAAGCATAAAATCTGACTGCGCAATAAATTTTAAAAATTGTTTTGTAGTATTTCAACCGTTGGATCGTGTTAAATTTTTTAAACAACCTCAAAGACCTTTTGAATTACGTTTTGAACGGTGGAGATCGGATCTTGAGGTTTGAGGAAATATATATAGATTTTCGAGTGGAACAGATTTTATTTTCAGAAAATTCTGCGCAGCGTATTTCAAAATACGATTGTGCATAATATAACCGTTGGATTAAGCCAAAATTTTGGTATATTATTCTAAGCATATTTAAGTTCATTCTGAACAATGGAGATTCGAGTTTGAGTTCGAAAAAATTTTATAATGAATTTTGAATAGGGCTGGTCCTGTTTCCCGAAAACTATTTGTCTACCTTCTTTTGAAAATTAAGTTATGCACAATTCGATTGTTGGATGAAATTGAATTTTGGGTATAATAATCACGACAAGTTTATCCTTCTATTGAAACATTAATTATGTTCTTTTATTGTCATAATCGGTTGGTATTGAGGGGTCGCATGTGGTGATTGAAAAATCTTGTCTAACAATATATAGTGGTTGTTGAAAATCGAGCATGTGATTTGATAGATTAATCCCCTGATATACCTTCGCATGAGAATTGGAATGTTGATTGCTTTCAACACATAATGGCACATGATTCATGGAACTTTCTGGTTTAATATCGTCTGATGAGTTAACGTGACATATGAGTGTAATGATTTCTATTAATTGCCAGAAAATGGTAGGCATCTAATTATGTGTTTCATATGGCAGAGTGTATTATGGGTTGACTTTTTAGTTTGTTTGTGTGGTTTGTTTGTTATGATTATATGGTTTTTAATAATATTGATTGGAGTAATGAATATAATATTGATTGAAGTAATGAGTATACTGAAGTAATTTATTGGTTTTTCTGGGCACGTATTAAGATTATGATTAGACATATCATGATTTTATTTGCTCTATTTGGATTGGCATGTGTTATGAGTCCTTGTGAGTTTATTGGTGTTTATTACTTGCCAAGCGTAGAGGAATCGCAACCTCATTGATATGGGATTTAATTTATTGTGGCATTCATGAGCTTAAGAACAGTAATCATAAATGGACATTGCTTGATTGTGGGTCGGCCAATTATTTACTTAAAAAAGGGGTTTTGTGGCGTTCATTGAATATGGTGAATTCTTAGTATTTAGAGTATGGTGTTAATATGATGCTCATCATGTGTTACCTGATATAGGTTGAATATGTGTCAGCAATGTTATACAAAACTTTATTCTTTTTGGTGAAAGTGGGGGACTATTGGTTTGCGTATGTGATGTTTTAGATTAACGAATCTTCTGGTTCTCTTATTCCAATAGTTTGGCTGCAACATTAATTCATCTTAGGTAAGTTACATACTTGTGAGGGGTGGATTATTTTATTATGGTAATAATGTAATTCATATTATTTGAATTATATAAATGTGGATGGTTTAATTAGATTTTATGTGGTTTGATTTAGTGGAGGTGGTATGGTTGGGTTGATTGATTTGGGAGACTTGCTTGTGAAATTGAGTTATATGAGGATATACAGATGATTTATTTTTCTTGACTGAAGAGACTTATTTGAATTTTAAAGGTCGATTTATTTTGCTAACTGGAATCAGCGGCGAGAAGTTTTTCGTTTACTTTTACTTTCAAACTATTATGGATGAGCGGCACATGATCATATACTAACGGACTTAGTGCAGGTTTATCTGTTTGGTTTATATTAATTTTGAGTTTTAAGGGTCACTCTATGTGCTGCCTGGCCCGGGAATGGTCAATTCCAACAAATGTGATGAGATCGCGTGTCCAAATATTCAAGGCCGATTTATTCTGTTGCTCAATGTCTAAGGCGATAAGGTCGCGTATCAACCGAACACAACAAAATCATCAAAAATCGAGATAAGTATTTATTTTATTTTAGATGTGTTTAAATAGGGATGATATGGTTTGGTTGATTGATGTGGTTGTCATATGGGATACTTGTTTTTGGACTTGATTCACATGGGAGTAGACTTATGATTTAATTATTGAGTATGGTGTGATGATTGGTAATCAATATGCATAAAAATATCAAATATATTATTTATGTCTGGTTGACGTAATCACTGGTCGTATTTACATGTGAAATTTGTTTTGTTTTAGCATTGGTTAATGTGATCGAATATTATGAAATCTGGGAATTATAGGTTTTTGATTTTGTACTCTCATATTCATGTGCTACTAAGATTTTTGTTGAAAGTGGAAGATGGATTCATGTGGTTTAACACTTGGTTGGAGAGGGGAGTACTTATTTAATTTTATATGGTTATTAGGATATGCTTATGTTTTTAGAGATAAGAAAGATGGGTTTTGACTAAAGATTAAGTGTTTATCAACTTCCAAGGTACTTGATTGAGTAGGATCATGAAAACACACTAAAAATTGTTTATTCTTGCACATTCCCGTATGAAAATACTGCACTGCCATACTTCAGTAAAATGATCAGAACTCGCTGTTGGATTATCCGTTTTGAGATCCGATTTTTGCGTTGAAAACTAAACTCGTAGGGCTTTCCATTGGTATGTGATTTTATTTTTAATTTATCTCCTATTAAAGCAGTTTAATCTTCAAAGATGGTAAATGTGTGCTGAAAACTCTTGTGTTAGTTTGTTTTGATTCTATATGGCTTGATGGTGATATGATGTTTGTGGTTGTGGGAAAGGGAAATATTTGATTTTCAAAATGATTGATGAACATGTTATTGGCGCGAGTAAGGTTGCGATATTCGGATGATATTTTCTATGATTATACTAACGAATCTGGGTGCAGGGCCTGTTCAGGTCGTATTAACTTAGGGTTAATTTGTGGGTTGCCCGATATTTATTGGGAGATGGGTAACCCAATGCGAAGAGGTCGCCAATGTTTAAGGCCATGTACCAGGTCGCGCATCCAAACATTGACAAAAAGGAGATCGGAGAATTATGCTACCTAAAAATAAAAAGGTCGCGTAGTTGGATATTCAAGGAGAGGTGAATTTTCCTATAGCACCAATATGAATACGTATCGGGTACGCTTTTTGAAATCTCATGAAAGGGACGGTTTCCAATTTTATGCCCTGTTTATGTGGTTGAGCATGGGGAGAATAATTGATTTATTCAATTTAAATGGTTTTATGATCTGATTTACAGAAAATGCATATAATTAACATGTTAAGGTCTTCGCGACCTCGTTATGGTCTCTATGACCTCATTACACGATCTTGACAGTCTTGTACGATCTAGACTTTATGTCCAATATGGGTTTTATGTTTAAATTCCAACGCTCTCATTAGGTCGATGATGATTAAATTTCGACGCTCTCATTAGGTCGATGATGATTAAATTCCGACGCTCTCAATAGGTCGATGATGATTAAATTCTGACGCTCTCATTAGGTCGATGATGATTAAATTCCGATGCTCTCATTAGGTCGACGATGATTAAAGCCTGACGCTCCCATTAGGTCAGTGATGGTTTTTATGGTTATGGGCTGACGCTTCTATTAGGTCGGCGATGGAGTTTGTAGTTTGAAAGTTATATTTTTGTGGCGGGAGAAGGTAACTCTGGACCGAGGACACTTCTCCCGCAGAAAGTTCATATTGGAGAGTTATGGTGAAAGTTTGTTTTTGTGGCGGGAGAAGGTAACTCTGGACCGGAGGGCACTTCTCCCGGCCAGGCGATCTTGTGGAAAGTTTGTGAAGTTGTGATGGGAGAAGGTAACTCTGGACCGGAGGGCACTTCTCCCGTACGAGGTTAATGTTGAGAGGCTGTGGTTTGTGAAGTAGTGTGAAGAGTTAGTGTTTTTAAAGTTGTGTTATTTGGCGGGAGAAGGTAACTCTGGATCGGAGGGCACTTCTCCACCATGAAGTTTGTGTTTTGAGAAGTTGAGTAATTCTTGTGATATATGATAAATAAAGTTGCGCGAGCTATTCTGATGGTTTTCTATGACTAAGTGGTTGTGGTGTTTGATTTACATGTTTTTCTTATGATCGCATAGATGGTTGTTTTTATGCGAACTAATATGCTCGGAGTGCTGGTTAATTGTGTTGTTATGGGTTATGGTTTGATTGTTCTTAGGATCTTGCGATCCCATGGTGAGAAGTGTGACTGGTTGTATTTTTCGTACGACCTATATTAGCTTGAAAGTTTGTTTCGTATATGGTTGATGGCTTTTATATAAGTTTTAAATGCAGATTCGTACATATTGAAAGTTAACGAGCTGTGTAGATAGTAAATATAAAAATCAAAAAGTGTTTGCAGGAATGAAAGATTATTTATACAGGTGGCGAGCATGAATGTAAGTCTTTCAAACAGCTGTTTCAGTGGAAAGTCGTGTGGCGGGAGAAGGTAACTCCGGACTGGTGGGCACTTCTCCCGTATGGAGTTTGTGTTGTGGAAGTTTGTGTTTTTGTGGAGGGAGAAGGTAACCCTGAACCAGGGTGGACTTCTCTCGATTATGGTGTTTTACCCTTCGGGGCGAATGGTTTTGTGTTTTACCCTCTTGATCGGAGGTAGGTTTCATTACCCTTTGGGGCAAGCTGTGAGCATTTTACCCTTCGGGGTGGATTGTGTGTTTTTACCCTGCGAAGCGGTTGTTTTGTTACCCGTTGGGGCGGGCTGTGTGCATTATATCCTTCGGGGCGGATGGTTTTTTTTCAATAACACTTGGCGAGTTGTTTTCACGGTTTTCATATGGTTAGAAGTTATGGTTGTGTTATTATGTGTTTGGAAGAGGTATGTTTGACTTACGTATCTTTTTCAAGATATTTTGTTCTGGTATGATGGATGGTTATGTCGGTGCGAGCTAATATGTTGTATATGCGAGCTGATTTTAGCTCCATCGGATTATTTGTGATTCGTTGTGTGATTATTTTGAAATCTCAGGGTCTTATGAGGATAGGAAGTATGAGTGTGATTGATTACGAATTCGTGCGACCTATGTGCGGGTCAGGTTTATTTGGCTAATAGGGGTTAGCAAGTTTATTTGGTTGATGCGAGTTTATTTGGTTTAGTATTGTTTACTTGACTGATTTGGTTTGGTTTGTTTATTTGGTTAGCATATGGGGGGCTTGCTTGTTTATTTGACATTTGCTTTTTGTGGATAATCTGGATGGACTACTTGATTGTATTAACTTGGGGGACTACATAGGCGAGCTTTATTAAGTTGATGGGGCCTGGTTGTTTTGTTTTGTTTGCATTAATTACACATGGGGGACTGAGTAGTTTTCAGTCCCATGTTATTGTTATATGGTTACAAGTGGATTATGTGCAGTCTAACTGTTTTATTCGAACTCGGGGAACTGAATGATTTTTCTGGGTCATGTGTGATTTGATGTGTTTTTTTGCTTGATTCGACATATGTTTTATGAGTATGTTATGGGCTAACACTTTTGTTAGGTTGATGATGGTTTATATGGAATGGGCTGATGCTCTTATTTATATTAGTGATGATTTGTGGGTGCAATGGTTTACGGGCCGACCTATTTTAGGTCGATGATGTCTTTACAGTTTTATGGGTTTTTGTGCCTTTATGCTTAATGCAATATTGGGCCTTGGTGGACTATATATGGTATGGGGTCTTGGCGAGCTAACGAAATTGTTATGGTTATAAGGATTATGGTTTGTGGTATGAAATGATTTTTTGATCGACCTGTTTAGGTCGAGTAAATGGCTTATGGTGTTTTGACTTTTTAAAAGCATATGATTGTATTTTCTTATATTATTGTGCTCGGTTATAACTTGAGGCCGTGGAGGGAAGGCTTTATAGTTTTAGGTCGTCAAGTATGGAGTCTGGAGACTCGACTTGGGGACTCGCAGGTATGTCTTCTTGAAAGAAGCGAGCTCAGTGAAGCTGTACTTTGGCAGGTCGCAGGTACATTCTATAATTTACTGTGGAAGGATGAGTATTATAGCTCGGTTTGTTGAGGTGTGTGATTCTGATGTGTGGTTTGGTAAGGTAAAATGATGATTTACTTATGTGTTTTATTATTGTTTTTGAAGTGGTTGTGCTCTTGTAATTTTATTTTTACACGTCCTACCTGATTTCATACATCAATCAGCTAGAATATGGGGGACTAGTTGATACGGACCAAAATGTCCATACGTAATATTATTTGATATATGAGGTTATTTGTGGCAAGCGGCCTCATTTCCTAGAGAGGGTGTTCCTCTGGGAGGTGAGCGAGCTGAGTGGTTTCAGTGGAAGAGCAAGCGAGGTGGTTTGTGGAGTAGAAACCTGGAGTATGAGGATGAGTTCTCATATAGGGTCGTGATCTCTTATGGTTTGAGTTGTACACTTGAGCTCGTTTGTGGGCTTTATGAATGTTAAACCTGTGGGCTTAAAGTGAGTAATGTATATGGTTTTTGGTGGGTTGTATAAAGGGCCCAGGCCTGTTGTGTTAAAGAGATTTGTTATGTATGGGAACTTAACATGCGGAGACTTATTGTGAGTCGATTGTAGAGTTGTGATATGGATGGAATTACGGTTATAGAAGGTAACCCTAGATTGAGGGACACTTCCCCAATCTCTATAAAAGGAGGCGTATGCCCCTCATTATATGATTAAGTCGATATCGCATTACTATGATAATTAAAGAGAAGAGCTGAGTGGTGATTTTGCTTATTAACTTAAGCGTCGGAGGGCCTTAACGGGCTCGAAATCCGGCCCGTGTGAGGCTTTGTTTTGCAGGACCAGGGAGGTCGCGAGGAGATTCACGGAGGATTTGGCAGGTCGCTGTGACGTATTCAAAATCTAATTCAGGTGGCTGATCTCTTTTGAGATTAGTACCCCCTATATTTGGTAGCCCAACTTTTTGGACTCATCAATATATATATATATATATATATATATATATATATATATATATATATATATGTATGTATGTATGTATGTATGTATGTATGTATGTATGTATGTACACTAAAAAATATTTTGAATTTACATATTTATATGATAAATTTTTAAAATAAAAAACTTAAAAATATTCTAGAATAATAATATAAGCCGTTAAAAATTATAAATCAAGATAAATAAGTATTTAATCATGAATAATTGCAGATATATTTTAAAAATGAAAATTATAATTGAAGTATTGTAAAATAAATATCAAAATATATTTAAATTAGATAAGAATATAATAAAGTGTGATTAACTTCTAAATAAATATTTCACACACAAATAAAAAGGTATTCACAAAAAGAGATTTTGGGTAAAGAGATTAATTGAGAACTTTTGTAGACAAATATAAAATGTTATAACAAAATAATAAATAAGTTTCAAAACTTGAAATCAGAAAAAGAAAATCTATCATTTAAATTTATAAATTTATTTAATCAATTTTAAAATAAGAAACTTAATAAATATTATCTAATAATAATATAGTCGTTAAAGAATATAAAGTAATTAAAATTAATTAAAATTATATTTAGAAAATTAATGAGAAATATGATGCTTTTAAAAACACAAATATGCAATACCAAAAATTATCTCTAATTATTATCAATTTGTTATCGGAAGAGTCTCCTAAATCTRGTGTGAACTTGTAACARAAATAAAATTACTATGACAAATTCATATTTGACGTCACCAAAGAACTCTTTCGTGTCAAAATAATATTGTCGCCATTCTTCTAGAACTGATGACAAATAATAGCGTTGTCATGAAAAGAAACTTGATGTGACACCAAATATCGTCACCATTATTCAAGGGAACATTAGTGACAAAATTAATTCTGTCACAACTACAAATTTATCATGACACCTAATTCTCGTCACATTTTATTATATGTTTGTCATAAAATGGGTTTCGAACCATTTTTTTTTGTCATCCCAAAATTGTGACAAAATACATTTAATCGTCATCAAATATGAGTATTCGTGACGAAATCGGTGAACAACTGTGACAACAATAAATGTTGTCATAGAAGGGTGTTATTCTATGACGAATTTAAAAACGTCACTATTGTTTAACATATTATGACGAATTTTTATGCGTGGAAAAAAAATCGTCATTGAATAGCAGATTTCTTGTAGTGCATATATTTCAATTATACGCTACTTAAAATCAATCATGAGTGCGATCCAATGATTGATTATACAACAAGGCATGTACAAGAAAGTGCACCATTTTCAAGATTTTCCTGCCATTAGATCCACATTGTTAACATACCTGGCCAATGTAGATAACTCATGAGATGTTTCGACAACGATATAAAACAACATTATTAAGCATTCTTAATCCCTAAATAAGATTCTTGATTTTACAATGTGCCACTTTCACATATAACACAAATAATGATTCCAAAATGCATGATCCTTGATGCACTCGCATATGATATAGCTCAAACGTGGTGCACAATATAATCAACAATAAGATAATGTCTACAATAACGAAAATGAAACTCATGGTAAAAGAGATTCACAAGGAAAACTCACGTCATCGATAAGATAATTTTCATTGAGTAGGTCATCAAGAAATTTCCTGAACACATTTCATAATGGTAATTGGATGGTATCGTTGAAAAACATAATATATAATTCACATGTGCATTTCCAACGGTGCATTAATGTTATTATAAATAAGTAATGTTTCTAATTATAATTAATATATACCTCAATTTAGTACATAATAACCATCGATACAATTCATCAACTTGGGCCTCCTTCACAACTTGGTATGGATTAAAACAAGTAACGCTCGCCATTTTTCTACGCTTTAAAGGCTTCTCATCAGATGAGCACAATGTAAATGGAAGACTCTTCCATAGCAGGGCACGCCACGAATTTCCCTCCACTTCACCTACATATGATAATTACATGTGATTATAACTTAGGGATTGCATGATAAGAACTGTAGAAGTACAATTCATGATCCTAATATTAGTGGCACTATTATCCGCATCACTTGGTTGTTGTACAACTATCTGAGCAGTTTTTCCCCTTCACTCCAACACTCATTGTGCATGCATCGTCATCAACACCACCTATATAACAATACTTAAAATAAATTGGTTGAGACATCATTGCCACATATAAATATAAAATTATTACACTTTAACAACTTTTAGTATAACTGTCGAAGACAACTTGCAAACTCATCATCTGCCTTCGAACTGGTATCCGTTTCTTTTTTTTTTCTCCACTGTTGTCATCTCCAACGTTGTCCAAGTGTTACTTTAAGCGTGGGTATAAGACTCAACAAGTAATCAAGGCTTTCCCCAAAAAATTTAATTTGTTTGATCTTAACACCGAATGATTGCATAAAAAAAACTCCATCTTTTTTCTATCAGATCAGAGAGAAGTAGCTAACTGATCTTATTGAATCATTGTTATCATTCGGACGACACTCGGTGGTCCCTGGTTGTTTCACTCCCTCCTCACTATTCATGCATTCGACCTCAAAATCACCTTCGAATAACACATTACCATTTTCAAAACTCTCTCCCTCGCCTAATGTAGTCATCTCCTCATAGAAAAATGTAGATCATTTTGCCTCTATTGGCTCCAATTTGGATTTGGAAATATGATATGTGGGATATTTCATATATAACAAAATTATTAATTACAACACATCCAACATGTTTGTTATACCACAGTTTATTTATATAATTAAATATATTATAATTAGAATCTTTCTCACCTTTACTAACCTAAAACAGTATTTAAGTTGTCGCGCTTAAGTTATCATCAACAATCCAATTCAGCCTTCGAGACACTTTGTCACCACACGACTTGACAAGTTTCTCTTGAATTGCTGGAATCGCTTTCAACACCCATATTGGCTTAATAAATCAATATATTCTAACCACATACTTCGTGCAAAGCTTACAGTTAAATTCCAAATGTAAATACTGTAATAGTCAAAGGGAAGCCTTATAGATTGTAATCTTTCAGGTTGAATGGCTTTTTCTTTATTCCAGTAAATTTTAATCTCCTCTTTCTCACGGTGTATACAAATGACTCTTCCCCCACAAATATTTATTAAATATATCAATATTTTCAACAACGTGAAACAACCACAAGTATATCTTTATTCTCACCTCAGTACCTAGGAAAACTCATAAATGATTAAATGAAAAGGGATTCTAAGCTTTGTGCGTTGGCGAATAATAGATGATGCAAAAACTAGGCGTGTTTAGGTTATATTTTTATGTGTGTGTTTTTTTTTTTTTTGAAGCAAATGATTAAAAAGTTTAATTCTTTGTGGCTATATTATGAATTAGATAACAAATGTTGTTAATTGGGGTTATGTTGTAATTTAAAAATTTTCGTCGTAATAATATTTTTATGTTTTATTTTTTATTTTTAAAAATTAAATATTATATAATTTTTTTAATTAAATGATTATGGTTATATTTGTAGTTATATATTTAATCCAATAGGTGTTCAGTCAGCCATTATTACGTAAACAAGGGCGTACGTTTTATCGTACACTCAAAGATGAACATTTAATACAATAAAAATAAATATTTAATACATCGAAGATGTACATTTTTACGATCGATCATACTACCGTAACATGTTCATCTATATTATGAAAATTTGTACATTTATCCATTGAGATTTATATTTATCACATTACAGATATTAACATATATATCCATTTATTAAAATGCATATTGATATTTATCATAAGAGAGATTAACTTTTATAACAATAGAGATGAACTTTTATCAGAACAGACATGAACATTTTTATCACAACAAACATGAACATCTTTATTTCTATTATTTGTTCATAAATGTACATGTATCATAGTAAAAATGAAAATATATCATAACAAATATAAAAATTTATTTTGACGAAATGAACATTTATCACATTTAAGAAGTATTTTTCACACAGGTGTACATAATAATTTACCGATGTACAGTAACAAGGGCTTATCTATAGCCATGCCTATACAGCATTGTTTGTTCCTAGAAGCACCCTAGTTCCTGTGATTAGTTTGAAAAAGAGATGAACAATGAAAAAATGAATAAAGGAAGAGGAAGAATAGTCCTCTCCCGCATATACAGAAAGTTTCTTAGATTCTAGGTCAGATGTTTCTGGGCTTGTACAATAATCTCCTTTAAAATGTAATCTGTTCTTCCAAGAGCAATAAAATAACAGTAGAGGGAAGCTGAGAGATACAATCAAATCATGAAATCAAGTTTGAACCAAAAGAGCTTTAACATAGATGATAACTCGTAAATATAAAATTACACACAAAGTTTGCATATAAACATTAATGTCCCAAAGGTAGTCAAGATGACAAAACAATCGCCCACAACATTATAGGTCAAATCGCCAAAAATAACTGCTCCAATCAGGTTCGTCCCAATAAACTATTTAACATCGACATCAAAAAAAATTAAAAGTCACCCCCCAACAACGTTCGCTCACGAAACCTCTGAAGAAAATTTTTCATTGCCTCATCATGGATATGAGAAACCGCATCTGAGATCTCTTTGTAAAAGGCCTTGGACTTCTTGAACTCATCTATAGCATCATTCTGGGCCTTCTTTAGCCATTCCTTGCCAAACTCGGAGTCGAGAAACTTCTCACCAGTAGAGATCTCATGATCGAGAGCCTTCTCAACTCTATCATTAGCAGCTTTGAGCTGCTTGTTCTTCTTCCTCAAATATGCCACCTCATCCTTGCTTGTCATCTCTGTAGCGTCCGAACAGGTAGCATGCACATCATGCTGAGCCCCATTCATGTAGACCACGGAGAATAACATATCCATTTTCGTAAGCGACTGCACGAAAGAGACAAGAGCATTTTAACTACAAAAAATATCCTTGACCTTCAGTCTAATTTTAAAATAAACAAATCAATTATAATAATAATAATAATAAAAATAAACACAATTACTTTTCAAAATTACAAACATCTGTTTGATAATTGTTCTAATTTTACAAAAAGCACCTATTGAGAAGGTATTCGTAATTTGAAAAGATGTGGATTTTCTTCTTATTATTATTAGATTAAACCTCAACGGTAGTCTTTGTAGTTTACCTAGAAAATAGAAAAAAGAAAACAGTACCTGATTTAGCTTCGCCTCGAACTCCTTAGCTGTACGCATTATGGAGCGCTTGATGTCATCTTCACTCATCTTATCCCCCGATAAAGAAGTTTCTGTTGTATCCCCAACTGTCACAACCTCCTTGGAGGAATTCAGTCCGTATGAAAACAAGCCTTTCCCTAGTTTGCGACGAGGTGAAGTATCTCGTGGGCCCTCTCGGGCCCTCTTTCGGAGGGTAACCGTAGGCCATACCTCATCATGACTCCCAGTAGGGGATAGGTCGGCACTATTGTTCTCCTGAGAGGCATACTCACATGCTTGGGCAGACTCCAGATCATCTTTCCTTCCTGCATCAACACGACGCAAATCATCCTAAGTAAAGGTAAAATTACATGTAGCAAAGTGAACAAGAATGTTTTTTGATCAAATACACAAAAACTTGTGTGAGATCGGTCTAATGGTATATTTTTTTGATCAAAAAGTTACTACGAGCAATAGAAGTATTGAATTCATGTTTAAAAGTTGTGTTTGAACAAAAACCTTTTTTCTGTCTCACGTTCGCCTAACCGTGAAACAATCTCACAAGGAGACCTATTACATCCTATAAACTACTGACAGCCCAGACTTTCGAAAATGCACTTGGAGGCCATTTTAGATCCTTCATGAGGAATCAGGGGACTCGAGTCCACTCCTAGGAATAATTATAATAATCATTACTCAGATAAAGCACATTTCTAATGCCCCGAAGAAGATCACACCTGTTTAAAAATTAACACCTAAGCTGAAATACAATCCTAACTGTAAATGAGGACTGAAAACTCTTCTGCATAACCGGAAGCCCCAACTCCTCATGACAGAAATGAAAGCCTTCGAAGTTAAAATACTTTTTTAAGGATAAATACAGAGACAAAACCGTGAACTATAAACTATCTCATCGAGTAACAAAGTGAGATGGACCCAACAAAGCTCATAATAGTTAATTAAATGGGTGAAAACCTAAGGATAGCACTTCATTACCAATTGCAGCTTCCTTCCCCTTCGATCCAAGCTCCTTATATTGGATCAATTCGCGCCTTTTTCGTCTGAGGATGTCCTGAAACTTGTTCGCGTCCATGGCCTCTTCAACACTTGTTGCCTCGGTGAACTCAAACACCCAATCCTCCTCTTCGTGCCACGCAACCCAACTGGCTAAGTCCCGTGATCTCGAGCTCCTTCTCCGGCACCAGTTGCCATATCTGATCTGCAGCTGATTAAACTGCTCGTCGTCTTCGCCTGATAGGTCTTGTTCCCCCTCAGGGTCTGCCTTGGCCAACTCCCACGCACCATCGGCTGCAATGGATTGGCCTTCGTTTTCTGATCCTTCAAAAGCGTTTGAGGAGTCTCTCTCTACCTCATGACTCCAATTTGTCCTCGTCTCCAGGCGAAACTCAACCATGGAGGCTTCATCGTCATTTTCTGCGGATTGTTAGCTAAATTGTTAAGGGACAGCGAAAATGGAAAAAAAAAAAACAAAAAAAAAAACGGCAACATGTGAAAAATCCTCAAGACCTTCCTAAATTATTACTCCCTCAGTCCCACTACGATAGCCATATTTTTCTTTCTCATCTGCCCCAACTTATGTAGGCTTGTTTCATTATTGAGAGTATTATTAATTACACAACAATAGACTATAAGACCCCTATTTAATTCACTATGTTTTTAACAAATTTCATTTTTCTTTTCAATTTTGCCCTATATTTAATGCAAGGGCAACCCCTATAAGACCCCTATTTAATCCCGGCATATTATGTTCTTAATTTGTGTGAATTTTTCTTCAAGACAATGTTAGTGGAATGGAGGGAGTAGTACAAAGAGATTGACACAAATTAAAACACATTTTCACGGCATTACCTATATTACAGTCAAGGTCAAAAGAATTGTCAGGGAACTCTGTTTGCAGACTAGAGGTGTGTCTACTCACTTCCTCCAGGACATGTCCACCTCCAATGTCAACCTGAACCAAACTTTCTAAATATAATTATTCAAATACACAAAGATAAGGTGTGTTAATTATCAATTTTCTCTAATCTATTTGGCGTAATTCCTTTTAACAGATTATTTAATTTCTGACATGCTCAACACAAATACACCATGGGGTGTCATCCAGATATGTGGAACATAATAAGAAGCAAAAGGAAAAGAAGACGGACCCCAGTTTGATATGGTGTGCTACTGATCACTTTGTCTGGTGATTTTGCGGCAAGTACTGGCCAATATACACATAACGCTTGAACTACCTGAGCAGATAGATCATGCGTTGAGCATGTAAAAGTTGTACCATACAACAAAATACAGATAACTATATATTTATATCAAAAGCAATTTATAGAGAGGGGTAAAAGAAAAAAGGGAAAGGAAAATAAAATACATGTCATTTAATAAAAATCCAAATATAAATGAATAAACTGAATAAGAGGGTGAAACTGAAACCAATTTGTCCAAACACTTACTGCTTGTATCACACACCACGTGGATTCAAGTGGACGATCCTCCAAGGACCTAATAAGAGGCTTCTCTTCTAAGAGCACTTCAATGCAAGCTTGGACTGAATTTGCTAGTTGACTAGGATTGTATCCTCCTTCAAGTGCCATAACAATCTTACCTTTTGCAAAGCCCATCAACTACACAGATAATCAGCACAAGACAATGAATACATTTTCTACCTATCCTAGTTCGTGAAAATAAATCAAATACTTTTTAGTCAAATATAATTTTTAGCAACAGGAAAGATTAGGTGAGAAGCAAAGTTAAGGGAAGAAAAACGAGGTGTGCTCACTGCACGATAATGATCCATTTCTAACCTTGTGAAGCATGATTGAAAACCCATTTGGACTAACACAACAGCCTCCAATGGGATCATCTATGACTGTTCAAAACAACAACATAAGCACAATGATATTCAAATGACATGGTAGAGAAAGAACTAAAACAGACATATTCAAATGCCATTGCTTGAAGAATAGAACGTAAAAAAACAACATATGATTTGTTTCCAGTGCATGCCGTAGAGGTACTTCAGCTCAGGAAAAGGCACATCATTTTTTAATTCTATTCAATAAGTTGTCAACAAATGGAAAAATGTGTTACCACTTGGGGTTATATTAGAGAAACTAATATGTGCAAAATATTTCATGTAAACTCTGTTGCAACATGATTGACATGATAATTTTTCCTACATAGAAGTTCAGAATGTAGTCCACGGCTGGATAGATAAATGTTTGGATTTGCAATTACTTTTTAAGCGGGGCTGCGACCCCCTATATGAGGAGGCACCCCTTCTCCCCAAGTTTCAGGGCTATATTCATGAACAGGAAATTTGGGTTCGCAACTTTATTATGTAGGTTGAAACCTGGAAACAAATTTTTCCACATTTCTTTTTTATCATTGTTCACAGATTTTTTGTGGAGATGTGTCCATAATTTTCTTCCTGTACTTAGTCCTTAAGCAGAAAAGGAATCATGGTGGACAACATTTGCAATTTTTGGGGTCATCGGGAGGAAACTCTAGAGCATATCTTTTTCCTTTGTCCTCGTGCTGTTAATGTGTGGAAATTGGCACCGGTTTTTGGACTGGGACAGTTTACTGGAGCCCTTTCTAAGTGGTTGGTCTAATTGTGTTCTGTGGGGAGAGAGGGATACTGGAATGACCGTATTCAACTCTCTACCTACCTGCTCTGGTGGTTGTGGAAAACGAGGTGTGGTTTTAGAAGGGGTTAAAATCTCAGAGAGGGAGGTGGTCGATGGGGCCTGGGCACAATGGATGGAATTCACAAACAGCACACCCTCGGTCCAGAGAAAGATATGCATATCAATCGATGGGCAAGAAACTCAAAGCTCTAGAGAGATTTTTGAAAAGGGAGTAGGGCAACTTTGTATCGTTGTCAGTGCTGCGGTTTTTCAGAATGGACGCGCTGGAATTGGTGGTATTGATTGGAATGGTGTGGGTACAGTTGTTCGAGCGTGGAGAATTTCTAGGGATCAGTTTGTGGATTCAGTGGAAATTCGTCAATGGTTCGGGCTTTTTTGCTGGGATGGAACAACATTCGTTTCAAGTTGGATGATGAAGATATCGCCAGAAAAGGGACTCATCTGAGCATTTCGATGAATACAAGAAGGCTATAGCTGAAGATATCTTTCTCTTATGTTCTGGTTTAGAATTTTGTTTCTTCTCTATTTTTGTGGGCTCTAAGATGGCTTGTTGTAATGGCCTTGCTGTTTTTGATAGTCAGTCTGTTGATAGCCATGAATGGCATTGTAATTTTCCACCTTGGATGTGTAATGCAGATCAAAGTGAACCTTAAGAGTCAGTAGGCCCCAGGCATGTGAACTCTTTTGGTTGAGAATATTTATATACATCTACCGTTGGGGAAAAAAACTTGAAAACACCTCCATAAGTGTGAGCTATATTGTTTTCTAAGTTAACCATTTTCAGTGTCTAAGAAATAACACATATACACATACTTGTTTACAATTTTACCAATATTATACAAACAATTCTAAGCCAAAAACTAATTTTCACTCAGGCATTCACCGATAAAGCAGGAAGTAGTTTTGATTCTGATACTGATTCAAAATAATATATATATCACAGACAAGTATTATTTTTCAGTAAATTCCTAATAAAACTGGACACCATATTAATATTTAAATCTAACTTATATAGTCTACAGACACTTCCCACAATCATATACAGCAATATGAGTGGGATAAATGAATGTCTGTCTGCACTTTTTATAATCCTGAAACTCTTTTATGAGTTAAAATGCAGGCACATCAAATAAGAGACAAAATCTTTCAAATTTTCAAATCACTAGATTAATGTAACTATAGAAGTGTGGCATAAAATTCTTGAGTCTTGACACAGGTCTTTCTGCAAGTTTTTTATCAAGAAACTCTTTGCTCAGTTAAAATACATGTGCATGAAATAAGGGTCAAATCTAGTGTTCCATTCAATTCAAGGGGTAGTTGCTTTTGTTATATTATAACCACACCCCAACTAACTATTTAGCATAGCATGCATTTCGTATCTTTGGTATTTGTGAAATGAGTTTCTAAATATTATAACCCTTTTATCTTCAAAAGACAAGGTTAAAATTGAATTATCTTCACAAAATGAATGGTAAATCGATTTTTAATTTTGTCACCAAGCATTAGAACCAAAAATGATATCTGTAAGTCTCAGGAAGGAACAGGAAATGTGGCTAGGCATGAGAAAGAGAAACATAAGCATGATATGTTTAAAACAATAAATAGAGAAAAGTCAAGCAGAGTTACAATCCTGATCTTTTCAACTTAATGAGAACAGGGTTTTTGAAATACAAAAACATGCAAAACTGCAACAACAAAAAAAACAAAAAAAAAACAAGAGACACAGAGCAAATGAGCAAGGCAATTAATTACGTAATCTTCAGCTAACCTGCATCAAATCCAGCTGAGATGATTATCATGTCTGGATCAAATTCCTCGGCGACAGGAATTAATATATGATCCCACACAGCCAAATAGTCAGCATCTCCGCACATATCATTCTCCCAAGGGACATTAATATTATATCCTGCCCCTGGCCCTTCTCCGATCATGCCATACGACCCATCATCACTAAATGGATAGAAATTTCCAGAATCATGCCTGATTGATAAGAACATGTTAGTTTCATCACACGGATAAAACACACTTGTAAGACCGCTGGTGTCATATGATGTACCAAAAACAATGGCATATGCTTGCAAATTTAGTTTATTGTTTCTCAAATCTCAACAATAATGAACGTTCAACACACTGAATCCACATTAAGGACACAGTTCAGATTGCATATAAGGAAATGCAAAGATGCTTCTGATATGAAATTTGATTAAGAAACTAACATGTTTGGATGTAATGTACAACATAGAATATTTTTGGGTTCAAACGAAAATAAAGCCAGAAACTAGTTTTAGATAACTAGTAAACATAAATGAGAGTTTATCGTATTCTTGTAGTTCGTCTAAGCAATTCCATCAACCACAGTCTTTCACACTAATAAATTATAATAACTAAATTCAAATGATTCATTATGGGTAAAAAAATAGTGACATGCAAGTAACTATTCAACATGTGTGGCATGTGGCGTCCAACTTTATGGATGGCCTTTTCAACTTTTCTTTTTGTTGTTGTTGTATCATTTGCATATGTATGCAAGTTAGTACCTATGAACGGAGAAGAAAAGTACTCGAGGATCTTGGTAGAACATCTTCTGAGTACTATTTCCGTGATGTACATCCCAATCAACAATCAAGATTTTCTTCACACCCAACTCAGGCTACAATGTGCAACATACAGGTAACAAAGTATAATAAGAATAAAACATCAAATTTCACAAGTTTAAGTTTCAAAAACATTTTACTGGCTCACTCTTTCATTCAAGAGAAAACTTGCTGCAATAGCAACATTGTTGTATAAGCAAAAGCCCATTGGTTCGTCTTCTTCTGCATGATGTCCAGGTGGCCTAACAATAGCAAATGCAGAATCTAGTTCCCCATTAGCAACTTTCTCTGCAGCCTAGACAGGATGTGCAGTTACTCTTAAAAATGATTATTACCCAATTTAAATTTACGACAATATAGAAACTAGGTTAGATATACAATAATGTATAACAATCTTCAGATTCAGAATTGTACCCCTAATTCCAGAACTTATTTAAAATAAAACGAGTTCCACCATTGAATGTTGGAGTAGCTTGCAATATAAAACACGTGTCTTTTATCCCACATTGATTACATAAACAAGTATTTTGGTAAGAAAAAATAAAATATAAGAGTTTACTGCTCCTTATAAAGAGATGTAGGTTTACAAGTTCGAATGCTTGGAGAGAGCATGAAATTTATATGTATTTAGACTTATAAATAAGTCCACTTAGCACTTGACATTTGCTCGTATATACAAGGAAAAAAATATATATTATTGACATTTATTTATTTTGTCCATTTCTGAAATTCTTTTAATGATTCAAACTCCTGCAGAGGTGTAAGATTCTTGATAAATATACAAGGCCATATCAATATACATCCTAGAATTGTTTGCCATACATATTTTCAGAAAGATTTTTGGAGGTTCTATCTTTCAATTCTTAAGGGAAGTTTTGAAGTTGCAATTTAGCTTTGGGTGACTTGTTGTACCGTTTTAAAATTTTATTGGCGCGGGCTAAATTT
The DNA here is from genome assembly GCA_014905375.1 of Phtheirospermum japonicum. NCBI lineage: Eukaryota > Viridiplantae > Streptophyta > Magnoliopsida > Lamiales > Orobanchaceae > Phtheirospermum > Phtheirospermum japonicum. The sequence continues at coordinate 1,184,602 of BMAC01000253.1, read as the reverse complement.
TACTGAATAAAATAATCTAGCATACATCTTCCAACAACAAACCTCTATAACGGAGCCCGCAGCAAGATAAGCAGCTTTCGATGAACCTTTATCGAAATATATAGAGTTAAACTTTTTAGCACTCTTTCTCATTGTTTTTGAGTTTCTGGAACTTATGGTCTTAATCAAATCAATGTGCTCTTTTGTGTGAACCAAAGCTAGCTCGTCATCCTCAGCTTCCTTTGCATCTAAAACAACACATCTGAAATGGGAACCATTAATACAATTCTGAGTCATTTGTCCAGTAAGTCGTAATAGAAAATCAAAATAGTATTTTTCACTAAAGCTATGTATATATGAGTATGACTTCAACCAAAGAAACAGCTTTACATCATTCTCTAGAAAAAAAACAAATTATAAAAATAGAAATAGAATGATTTTTTGGTATTTAAAATAAAGAAGCTTTTTGCTGTGTCCAGCACTAATAAATACTCAAGTCCAACCAAGATAATAAGAATAACGAAACACCTATAAACATCGTAGAATCGTCAAGTACAAGAAAATAAAAACCCACAAAGAGCTACAAATTGTAAAACCCATATCACAAACACTGACTATTAAGCTCTACGCACAAATGCACTTGCACATTTTAATAATACACACAAAACCCATTTCAAAACTTGATACACAAAGCAGAATCATCAACTAAAGAAAAATTAAAAAACCTAGAAAACAGCCAAATAATCAGAAACTCATGTCACAAACATTCATCATTAAGCTCTCCGCACAAATGCACTTGCTCAAAATGCATTAAACATACGAATACTAATCACACACAAGCATGCGCTCAAAAAGAGTAAAGAAATGACCTTTTTGCAATCCCTGACTGGTTGAGTTTGTCCCAAACGGCAAGAATGCGATCCGGATTCTCTGGATGGTGGCCTTTGCCTGGGTTTTTATGTCCGCACATTCTTTCATCGTATAACAACCCTACACGCCGCCGTTTTGGGGGACTTTTGTTGATTTTTCCCATATCTTCAGTATTAGATTAAAGCTTTTCTACACAGGGTTTTCAAGTTCGAAGAAAGAGTGCTGGGCGAGTTGAAGAGTTGCGCGGCAACGCTACTTCACACGGACTGATGACTAACCTGCCTTCTTGTCACTTGTAAACCGTTGAGATTAGCATGTGAATTTGAGCCACGAATTTTGATTATGATACCAAACAGAACGTTTGTTTTAGGGTTTGTAATACCAATTTGGTACTTATTAGTATGAGTGGGATGGTGAGATTTGGATGGTTTTTTATTAATTTTTAATTGAATTGTTAATTGTGGTTAACTTAATTTTTTTTTTTTAGTTAGGGTTGTGGTTAACTTAATTTTTTTTTTTAGTTAGGGCGCGGATATACGCACCCCAAGAATTTATAAATTCACCCCAAGTAATTTTAGACAAAAAGTAATCCTAATTAAAAAGATAAAAATAACCTTACTTACAATATTAATTAAAATGAGAAAAAATTAAAATTTATACAATTATAATATATATATATATATATTATATATTTATAATAATATATATATATGATAAAACCTACGTATGATAAAACCTACGTACTTCTACTTCACCAAAACCTACGTACTTCTACTTCACCAAAATCCTTTGTCAATACTTAACAATACTTAACAGAAATTCCACATTACAACCTGTAAGAATGGAGGATATTAATACGAACAAGATGACTAATTGTTGACATCTTTTTTATTTGTATATTATTTTTTCTGGGCTGAAATTCGCGACTCTGTTCGATCTGGTTTTCAAGAACAATTGATCTATGTTCGAAATTTATGGCCGAACATATTGAACATGTTTGAAAGAAAAATTCGAACATTTTATACATGTTCGAAATATTATTGCGAACATTTATATAAAGTGCGGGCATAAATTTCGAACATGTCCAGTAATGTTCTAATATCGTATTCGAACATGTCTCTGTAACACGATACTTTCTTTGGACCATAATATGTTTATTATATAATTATTTTTGAACCCTTTTTTCAGGAATCTAAGACAGTGGCAAGCGAAAATAGTAATGTTAGTCAAATCAGGAGCGATGTGATTGTAAACTACACTTATTTATTCAACACAACGAGTTGTTTTGAATCTAGAGATGAATTAGTAAATTGGGTTCGTTCAAAAGAAATTGAAAATCGTATGGTGATAGTAGTTAAAAGTTCAGAACGTGGAGAGAGTGGGAGGCGAGCTCGAATTATTTTAGCATACGAGCGAAGTGGAAAATATCGTGGCATGGTTGGACAAACTTCACTACCTGACGAGTTGGAGATGGAGACGGAAGGAAAAAAATCAAAGAAGAGGCAAACTGGGACAAAGAAGTGCRGATGTCCATTCCTTTTAAAMGRCTMTCAAATGTTTGTTGGCGGTGAGAAGAAGTGGTTATTACAAATAACATGTGGCATGCATAATCATCCTCTTGCTAAACACTTTGAAGGCCATTCCTATGCCGGTCGCTTAACTCCTACTGAAAATGCATTTGTTGTTGATATGACAAGAAGCAACAGCCAACCAAAAGATATATTGCACGGATTGAAAGTTAGACATCTTGAAAATGTGTCAACAATGAGAACTATTTACGATGCTCAAGCAAAGCAAAGAGCCGTGGAGCATTCAAGCAGATCACAACTGCAATTTCTCATGTCCAAGTTGGAGGAGAATCATTATTTCTTCCACGTGAATCGTTGTAATACGACTGACCAAGTTAAAAATATTTTTTTCGCTCATCCAACCTCAGTTGATTTACTTCGTGCATTTCCCACTATCTTGTTGATGGAATGTACATACAAGACGAATCGTTATAAAATGCTTTTATTGGAGATAGTTGGAGTGACGTCGACAGATATGACGTTTATGGTTGTTTGCTCTTACATGGAGCGTGAGTGCGAGGAAGATTATATGTGGGCATGCTCAATCCTAAAATCACTGATGAATCCCACGTGTTTGCCCACAGTTATTGTCACTGATAAGGAAAACGCATTAATTAATGTGGTGTCGGCTACTTTTTCAAAGGCGAGACAAGTTTTATATAATTGGCACATTGGTAAAAATGTGCTGGCAAATTGTAACCGATGCCGTTGGTCTTATTCTGTATCTTCCGCATCTCCATCATCAATAGCTTTTTGGACAAAAAAAAACACAATTTAAAAATGAGACATGTATTTGCAACCGATTTTTGGATCATAGCCCAACCAAACAATACGCAAACAACACCAAACAATTCATTCAAGTCAAATATCAAGAACATAATTTCATCAAACCAACTAAAAACTTGAATAATGAAATACGTACGACCTACACAAAGTAAGTTTGTAACCACATACAAGTAACATCTTAAATCCAAAAAACAATCACCAACACAATTAATAAACTTCCAAAATTTACAACTATAATAACACATGTTTATAATCATGCGATTATCCTATTTCAAAAAAATATCGCTCATCGATTCCGAAATTTTTCAATGTCATTTGGATGAAGTCACCATATACCATTAAATGTTTCTGTTGTGTTCGAAAAATATAACTGAACATAAGCATACTGTTCGAAATTTTACTTCGAACAAATTGGCATTGTTCGAATGTAATTTTCGAACAAAGACATAGTGTTCGAAATTTATTTTCGAACATAATCTCTGTGTGTAACGCCCGAATTTTTATCTTCTTATAATACTAAGCCAATTTTTTTTATTATTATATTCTATTGTTTCAAATACACTAAGTCATTATTCAAACCAAATTGAATTATTTTCAATTATATTATTTTTATTTTTACCAAAAATCAAATTCAATAACAACATTTTGTTTTACAAAAGCCTAATCCAAGCCCAATGGCAAGCCCAAATTTAAACAATTATTTTTATTATATTATTTCACTAAAACCCAATCCAAACCCAATGACTTGGCCCGATTTCAACAAAAACTACAACCCTAACTTTCTAAAAATATATCCATCTTGGTTTTTAAAGAAAACCCAAACCAACATAACTTCTGCTTGTACGGCCGCAAGGTAAATCTCCCTTCTGTTATTCCATTTTTTTTTCAAGAACAAAGCCTTRTAATCAAAGTTTTCGGCAGCCACCGTAATCGGATCGACTGCCGATTCTAACCAAGCAATTTAATCCCAACACCACCATCCAAATTCTGACCCAAAACCCACGAGCATCACCGACTGCCAAGTCAAACCCGAACAGCCATAGCTCAGCGACAACACCCGCCGCCAGCTGAGGCCACCACCATTATCGCCGCCACACAAAGCCACCATCACTAAAATCGGCGGTCACCCCATCCCAGACGGCCCRAACCACAAACCCCACTACCAGCTGCACAAACGGGCCCAAGCCCAAGGCCGAATCGCCACCCAGCCGCAGCAACCACGCCTGCCAACCCCAATTGGACCCCTGTCCAAACCCAGACGGACCCACGGCTGATTCAAATCCAAGCCCAGCAACCCCCACGTCGAAACATCCGAATCGCCACCCGCGGTCCACGATTTCAACACCACCGGATCTCCTGCCGACTCCACGTCTGCCGCCGCCTTCACCACCGTGGTTCAGCCCCATCTCCATCATGTCGGCCCAAACGAAAAACCGCCAAACCCACAAGTAGAACCACCACGAACCACTACCTTTGGCTCGTAAACCCGTACGCCTGACTGGAACCCATCACAACCAGTCGCGGCCCAAAGTTAAGCCCGAATCACCACTGCTGCTGAGCCAGACCGTCGCCCGATTTTGACCCAGTCCGTCGCCCACTAAACTAGACTTTTAAACTAAAAATCAATACAATACCCATTTAAAATTACATTAAGCCATTCAATTTATACATTATGAAGAGCCAAAATTCATTATTTGCTATATGTAATCATCTTACCATGGAAAGCTACTCACATATATTTAAATTTAATAGGCATGATTTTGTCGAACAACAAGAGGCAAGTATAAACAAAAGAAAAACATACAATGCAGTTCCCGCTGCGAAACGCCGCCACCGCTGCCGCCGATGGTCGAGGGAGAAAGAGCTGGCCGATCCTGATTTCGGAGGAGGCAGGGAGGACCTTGCACCGTCTGGTCATACCTGAACCCGAAGCGTGGTGTTGTCGCTGGAAGACGTCACCGGCTTATTAGCTCGTTCAGCTGCCGGCGACGATTGACGACGGGAGAGGAGCTTGCTGGCCTATTTTTATGGTTTTGGAGAAGAAGAAAAGAGGGGACAGACGGGTTTGGAAAGAAAAGGGGCTGGGTCTCCCATTTTATACCAGGCCAAGTTTCCAAACTTCCCAGATTGACCCCAAAGCTTTTGTCCTAGTTCAATTGAGTCCCCAGTTTAACCAAACCCCCAAATCCATCCCCCAGACCTACGAGAAACTCTATTCCAGCTCACAATACTTTCAAGTTATCTTAATTTCCAGCCCTCCAACTTCAAGAACTTTACCAAAAACATCCATGTCTACCATTTTATTTAAATTCCATGACCAGGCGTTCGAATCAAGGTTACGAATTCATTATCTTTTCAAATATTCCAAATTAATTTTTAAATCTAAGTTCTAAGTTAAGCTATTATATTCAATGTAGGAAACGAGAGTCCTCAAAACTAGGATTTTCGAGCACGAGCATCTACATTCAATTTTTCACGAAACTACATTCAAAGGTGGGTGATTCTAAACTCTTTTCAAAAATATGTTTGTCTATGTTAAATGCAATTATATGAATTATCTATGTCTCAATGCAACATTCCATAGTAGCTTTCGAGCTAAAACAATGACAGTGTGTTGTAGTCATTCATTTATGATTTATACGATTTCTTCTTAACATTGCCGAATGTGTTCTATGTTTGTCTATGTTAAATGCGATTGTATGAATTATCTATATCTCAATGCAACATTCCATAGTAGCTTTCGGGCTAAAACAACAGTAGCTTTTGGGCTAAAACAACAGTAGCTTTCGAGCTAAATCTATGGTTGGCCAACATCTATGAACGACTGATAGTGTGTTGTAGCTATTCATTTATGGTTCGTATGATTGTGGTTAATATTGACAAACGGATCCCCACGGAGCGAGTTGAAAGCTCACACCCATTTTTTTTATCAAACTTTTCAGGTTGAGGAGTTGGATGTGGTACGAGGCGGTGGATGCGAAGATGATATTTTCAATGCTATTTCATTTTCCTTTCTATGAACTGGAATCTTAATTTTATGTCAAATTACAAATAAATATTGAAACTTGTGTTTCTATTTAAAACTCCTTGAATAGTCGAGTACTACTATTTTGATTCATTAAGTGAATCTCCTATTTTCAAATAAATATTTAAGTTTTATTCACGCTTCCGCTCAATTTATGTTGTGATTGTAATTTATTGAAAAATCATGCCCTTGTTTTTGAAAGTTTTGTTTATGAAAAATCAAATTTTACATTTTTCAAAAAATGGGGCGTGACACTGTGTTCGACAAAATACTTCGAACGTCTTCGTTTTCAACTTTTCTGGCAGAAACTGTTCGATTGAAAGTCATGAACATTGGATATATGTTTGAAATATTAAGCCGAACACACGGCTGTGGTTCTAAGAACCAGAATCGAACACATCAAGTTCTATCAAAAACTTTAAACCCTAACCTAAATAATTCAATCAAACCAAGTGATAAACTTACCTCTCACGTTTGATGATTCACCCATTTCCATTCTTCCTCGCTGATTTTTGAAAACAATTTCTCCTCTCTTTTCTCCCCCCTTTCTTCTCTGCGTTTCTTTCTTCTTCTTCGTGCTCAGACTTCTCTCTTTCTCTCATTTTTCTTTTCTTTTTCTTTCCATTTTATTATTATTCTTTTTAATGTTATTTTTATTATTATATGATTTATTATATTATATGGGGGATAAAATGGGGTGTTATTGGGGTTAACTTAGTAAAAACAAATACATTTTCAAATTTATTGGGGTGTTCTTATCAACTGGGGTGAACTCATAAATTCCTGGGGTACGTATATCCGCGCCCTTTTTTTTTAATCGTGGTTTTAAATAAAATTAAGTGTGGTTTTGAACGGTTTTGAGTAGTTTCAATTAATTTATTGTTTTCGTTGAATTATAACTATCACAACTTTTTATTAATAAAATATTGAGAAAATTTTGTTTTTGAAATTATGATTTTGCAAATAAGTACATTTTGCACTATCTTTTAACTCAATTACATTCAAATCATGATCCTTTTTGTAAGGGAAAAAAACTTTTTGTCTTCCAGACTATTTCAATTTTTACAGTTTATCATGCGAACTTATTTTTTCGACAAACCACCATCTAAACTATGAGCGAATTGCATTTTACCCCCTACACCACTTTTTTTGTGGTTTTGTGATCAAAAACGGATGACGTGGCGCAATCGGGTTGTCAAAAGGTTCATAAACAAATACCCATATTTTATATTTCAATATCGTTTACACTTGGAAATAATTTATTGATTCGGGTTTTGTTCAAAATTCGGTCGGTTTCAAGATCTGAAAAAATTTGTTGACAAGAAACTTTGATTCCATCCCATTTTTAATTCTGAATTTGTTCAAGATTCTATCGCCGGATCGATCCATAAACCACCAACTATAAGGGATTTTGAAATCAATGATCTAAATCTTTCGCCGAAGTTAATTGATCAATAAATCGCTATGAGTTTTCCTTTCTGAATGTGGATGACTCCTGCAAGTGTATCTTTAATGGTCACCGTGATATTATAGTTTCATTTTGTGTTGTTATCATCTCTTAAGATTCTTCCAGGGTGGTGGTTTATTCAATTGAATTTCAATTTGCATGTACCTGTTCATCTGAATCATTGATGCTTAATATCATGATTTTGATCTGATGCGAGACATTATTCAAAGAGAATATTGGGCATGGTTAATCCGTAAAAACATGATTGGATTATAAATAGAGATGATGATTTTCTGATGATTGCTGAGTTTGTTACATTATAGACTGGTTATTAGGAACTAAGCTTGTGATGTCATATGGAATAAACTCATATAACTCATAGGTTTGAATGAAAGAGCACATGCTATATTCTCAAGTTGATTTTCTCATACAAGGTGAACTGATTGCTGCATTTTCATTCAATCTATGAATGTAAATATTATTTTCCTCTTTATGTGTTTATGTTTCATTTTTTCAAAATGTTTGTCTTTTACTTTAGTAAGAAATTTTTTGTGTAAGTGGCCTCACTTTCTACAAACTATTCACTCTCTCGATTAAACTTGCATTTTGTGTAAGTGGTCTGATTTCTTTTCACATCTTTAAATTTTTAGCTTTCTAAGTTGGGGTATTTTGATTTTGTTCTTTTCGATTTCCGCTACAGGACTTGAGATCGAAAGCACATAGGCAGCACGTACCATGATTTATGAAGGTTTGCAATCTGTATGATGGCAAATTTGACTCATTTACATCCCAATTCACAAGACATGGTCACAAATAATGGATATAAAGTTGAGATTGTAAAAGTAGAAGCAGAAAACTGTAAAAGTAAAGTAGAAAAGGTACGAGAGAAAAAGATAGGCGGAGGAAGATTAGGGTTCTCATTAATCAAGGGTCTCTTTATATAGGGTACCAATTATACAGTTCTCTAATTACATAAAGATAATGAATACCTAAATTACCCTCATACTTAACTTGTTGATATAGACACACTAAATGTGTAATTCCTTCAACACTCCCCCTTGTGTCGAGTCAACAAGTAAAATGGTGCATGAGTAATTACCTCATTAAAAACCTTTGCCAAGTAACAAAACCCAATGGAAAAAATAAAACTTGGTCAAAGGGAAAAAGAGTACAACGCACCTAATGATAATACATCTCCCATTGATACATACATTTACAAGAGAGCTCAGAAAGTCTTCGCATACCTATGCTCTTCACATGTTTCTCAAATATCGTTTGAGGCAGTGGTTTGGTAAACATATCAGCCACATTTTTTTCAGAGGTCACTTGAGTAACTTGAATCTTGAGGAATGCTTGTTGTTGTTGATTATAGAAAAACTTTGGTGATATATGCTTAGTGTTATCACCTTTGATGTAGCCCAATTTCATCTGTTCAATGCAAGCCGCAATATCTTCATAAATACAAGTAGGCTCTTCAGTGGTAGACCTCAAACCACTAGTCCCTCGAATATGTGTGATGATAGACCTTAACCATACACACTCACGAACTGCCTCATGAAGAGCAATGATATCTAAGTGATTTGCAGAGGTAGCTACAAGAGCTTGTTTGGTTGATCTCCAGGATATCGCTGTTTTCCCTATGATAAATACATAACCAGTTTGGGAACGTCCTTTATGTGGGTCTGAGAGATATCCAGCATCAGCAAAGCCAACCAAAACATTATTAGGTGTTTCAGTGTAGGGGATGACACTCTCGCTTTTGACATTTTCTTTAGGGGTTACAAATTCATCTGTGGCCCCTCTCGTCTTTCTATAAAGGAAGAACAAACCCATGTCAATGGTTCCTTTCAGATATCGAAATATGTTCTTGATACCATTCCAATGACGCCACGTTGGTCCTGAGCTAAATCTTGCTAACAAGTTCACTGAGAATGAAATATCTGGTCGTGTGCATTGAGCTAAGTACAATAATGCGCCTATTGCACTTAGATAGGGAATTTCAGCTCCCAATAGCTCTTCGTCATCTTCCTTTGGACGAAATGGATCTTTCTTTACATCCAGTTTCGAACCGATCATGGGAGTGCTAACTGGGTGCACTTTATCCATATTAAATCGCCTGAGCATCTTTTGGATATATGCAGACTGGTGGATTAGTATTCCACAAGCTCGGTGTTCTAGTTCGATGCCTAGACAAAACCGAGTTTTCTCAAGATCTTTCATCTCAAATTCGGATTTCAAGTAGCTAGAGGTTTCTATTATTTCATCAAGAGTACCAATTATGTTCATATCATCGACATACACAGCTACAATTGCGAATCCGGAACTTGTTTTCTTTATAAAAACGCAGGGGCATAGTTCATCGTTCTTATATCCTTTACCAATCAAGTAGTCACTTAGACGGGTATACCACATCCATCCGGATTGTTTTAATCCATAAAGTGAGCGCTTCAATCTAATCGCAAACGCACTCCGTGGTTTAGAGTCACTTGATTTGGGTAATTGAAGGCCTTCAAGCACTTTCATATATATCTCTGAATCAAGATCCCCATAGAGATATGCTGTAACCACATCCATGAGCTGCATTTCAAATCCTTCGGATGCTACTAAGCTAATTAAATAGCGAAACGTAATAACGCCCATTACAGGAGAATACGTCTCTTCGTAGTCAATTCCAGGGCGTTGTGAGAAACCTTATGCTACAAGACGAGCTTTGTATCTCAGGACTTCATTTTTCTCATTACGCTTTCTGACAAAAACCCATTTATGTCCTACAAGCTTTACACTTGGCGGGGTTAGCACTACCGGGCTAAATACCTGTCATTTTGCTAAAGAATCAAGTTCTGCCTGGATTGCTTCTTTCCATTTAGGACAATCTGATCTTTGTTGACATTCAACAATAGAGCGTGGTTCGATATCATCGTGCCCTATGATTTCTTGAGCAACGGTGTATGCAAATACATCATCAATTTGCGTAGAAGATCTTTCTATCAACTCATACGCACTTTCATAATCTATTGAGATTTCTTTGTTCTCTACAATAATATCAAACATCGGAGCATCCTCCAGTAATGATTCATGGACATAACTATAATCAGAGATAATCTCATGAGAGGGATTCTCTTCATTGATGATTAATGGATTAGGTTGTGCCGCACCTACCCTCTTTTTCCTTGGGTGGGTGTCAATCAAACCAGGTGGCCTCCCCCTTTTCCTTTTGGGAGCCACGGCCTCAACCACACCTCCACTATGTGTGGTTACAGCGTCTCTTTCTGTGGCGATGTGCCCCTTATTGGGGAATTCTAACCTTGCAAGCACATTTGCAGCTGGTATATGTGATCTTGTCACTTTAGCGATATCAGCAAACGCGTCAGGCATCGAATCTGCTACGTTCTGAAGATCGATTATTCTTTTTACTTCACTTTCACATTGTGAAGTGTAGGGATCAAAATGAGAAAGGGTAGAGACAGGCCACAACAATTCCTGTCATTCCCTTAGAAAATCCTTTTTCTTATCTCCCCCTAACAACGGGAAGACTGTCTCATCAAAGTGACAATCCGCAAATCGAGCGGTGAATAGATCGCCTGTCAAGGGTTCTAAATAGAGGATAATAGTTGGAGATTCATATCCAACATAAATAACTAATCGTCTTTGAGGACCCATTTTTGTGCGCTGTGGTGGCGCAATCGGCACATATACTGCACAACCAAATATGCATAAATGGGAAATATCAGGCTCATATCCAGTTACCAACTAGTACGCAGAAAATGGTTGGCTAGTAGTGGGTCTAAAATGAATAAGTAGAGCTGCATGCAATATGGCATGACCCCATGCAGAAATAGGCATGTTGGTGCGCATAACCAATGCCCGAGCCACCATTTGTAGTCTTTTGATGGTGGCTTCTGCGAGACCATTTTTTGTATGCACATGGGGTACGGGATGTTCTACATCAATCCCGATTGACATACAATAATCATCAAATGCTTTTGATGTTAACTCTCCAGCGTTATCAAGCCTTATAGACTTGATAGGATGATCGGGGTGGTGATCCCTTAAAAGTATAATCTGTGCTAGGAGTTTTGCAAAGGCAGCATTTCGTGTGGACAATAGTGCGACATGGGACCAGCGTTTCGAAGAATATACCAGAACCATAAAATATCTAAATGGTCCGCATTCTGGATGAATAGGTCCACAAATATCACCTTGGATTCTTTGTAATAATAGAAGGTTTTGCTTTCTATATATAGCATAGGAAGGTCTCGATCCTGTTTTTGCTAAAGAGCAGGCTTTGCAAAACGAGTGATGTGCCTTTGAGATAGATGTTGAGGCAGAGTGAGATGTAGGTAATGCATCTTGTGCATCAGAAGTTATTAGCTGCACTTGTGCAGCAATAGTACCGACATTAGGCAGTGCATCGCGTTTATATCCCACTTTATGAGTCACTCGAAAGAAAGGATGTCCGTGTGATTTTTTCAAAATACGGATCATCATGTCACGACCAGGATGTCCAAGACGGTCATGCCAAAGCCTGTATGAGTCAGTGTCATATAGTTCGTTATTGGTGACGGCATAGGATTCAAAATTCTGTATAGTGGTGAGGTATAACCCACTAGATTGACTCATTAGCTTCTGTTAGATGCGTTTTCTTCCACATTCATTAGAGGTAATATATATATATATATATATATATATATATATATATATATATATATATATATATATATATATTCCTTGCCATTCTCACAATGAGTTTCCAAGTGATAGCCGTTAGCACATATATCTTTAAAACTCAACAAGGTTCGATTTGCTCTAGGTGCATATAGAGCTTCTGTGACTGTTATCATTATTCCATTAGGCATCAATAATTTGACAGTTCCTCGCCCTTTGATTAGTTGGGATGTCCCAATCATCATAGTCACAGATGAGCTATAAGGAATTAATTCAACAAATAATTGTATGTTCCTTAAAATTGTGTGAGTAGTCCTACTATCAACTAAGCACTCTATTTCGCCGCGCGACATTCCTACAAGTAGAAGTGATGATAGTGTCATGAAAAGAGTTAGAGGAATTTCTCTAATTCACTAGATTGTTGTGGACGATTTAGAATGATGTACTTCTCATCGAATATGTGGCTCTATGCGTAAGATGTATTCTTTCTCATATTATTTGCTATATAAACTCGAATAAATTCAATACTTTAGAATAAAATTCGAAATTATTAATAAACCAATCAAAAAAAAATGTTTTGTCCAAAATAAATCTAATTCAAAAATACCAAACTCTCCATAGTCTGATAAGATGAGGCAATAATGCCTTCATAAATTTCTTAAAAAATAAGTAAATAGATAAAGTAGATCACTCAAAATCGGGAACATCAAGTGATTGAGCAAGGTTCTTATTGCCATTGAAGTCCGCAATCGTGAGGTTGACATCAGCTTCATTATCTCCATTTTCCATATAGTGAGTCTCTTGTTCTTTAGACTCTCTACGTTTCTTGTAGATGGCTGCCACCTTATCACTAGCACGACCGTTTTGGTACCAATGCCCAGTGTCACCACATCTATAGCAAGGTTCATTCCCAACTCTCTCTCGTTTCTTTGAGGGGTTCTCGTGTGGTGCCTTGGTTTTATAACCACCAGGCCCAATATTACCATGGCCACTTGGGCCGCTACCACCATCTTTGTGCAATACATGGGGAGAGCCTCCACGACCTCTACTACGGCCCCCATGGCCCCTGCCTCATGGTGCATAATTACCACTTTTAGGGGGATTAACACGTCCAGTCCCCTTTGCTTTGGGGTTCTTTCCACTATTCGCTTGACCATAATTAGTTTCGCGAATTTTCTTTGTCCCGGCAGGTCTAGCATTATTGTTCAAGAGAACCTGATCATGCCTCTCAACTACTTGCAGCATATTAATCAACTTATTAAAAGTTATAATCTTTTTTTTATCATACTCAAGCCTATACTGGTTCGCTAGTATAAGTGCTGAAGTAGGAAAAGTGGATAGAGTTTTTTGTATCATGTCATCTTTCGTGACTTGCTTTCCACAGAAAGTAAGACATGTTTTTAAGCGCAACATGTCCTTGTTGAAGTCATTGACCCTCTTATAGTCAAGTAAGCGGATTTCATTCCACTGAACGGTCAGTTCTGGAAGCAAAGTGTCATGTATGTTTCCAAAACGTCCCTTGAGGGCATCCAACATTTCTTTGGGTGTCTTCAACTGAAGGTACTCCCAGCGTAAGCTTGGTTCAATATGACGCCGCAAAAACATTAGGGCATTGGCTTTAATTTTATCAGACGGTTCTTTGTCTGTTGGATCGGTGGATGGTATGATCGTGGATGTGAAATCCTTTCCCATGAAAGTAGTTTCCACATCAGAAACCCAACGATGGTACTCAAGTCCTTCTGAGTCCAATATTTCAAATTCGGGACGAGTAGGTTCAACCATCTGTAATAAAATAAGATTGGAGATATATAAATTACATAATTGTAATGATTTACAATTTATTTTTTTTTCTTTTCAAGAACATGAATTAGATTATAAGATCGTAGGCCACATGTCATGTTTTTTGATGCTTTGTGAAATTACTTTATCACATGACAAGTATATATTATTTTATATTACTCATGAATTTTCATTATCACGAGAATACGCACATAAATATTATTAAACAATCCTGAGAGAATATTAATAAATAAATAATAATAATAATATAATCACATATGGTGAATTTAAAAGATTTTAATTTAGTAATTTAAAGTAGCAGATAACAAAGTGATATTAAACGAAGTGAGATTTACACAAGAAAAACAAGAAGCACAGTGATGGAAGGTTGTGCATATGAAATAAAAAGTTCTGGACGACACAGGTTCGAATCTCACAAAGTGCAAAAGCAGAAAAGGTACGAGAGAAAAAGAGAGGCGGAGGAAGATTAGGGTTCTCATTAATCAAGGGTCCCTTTATATAGGGTACCACTTATACAGTTCCCTAATTACATAAAGATAATGAATACCTAAATTACCCTCATACTTAACTTGTTGATATAGACACACTAAATGTGTGATTCCTTCAACAGAGATTAGATTTTTTTGAGCAATTTTTGTGTAGCCATGCGTTCTATTTTACGGGTATTTGTAGCCATGTTATTTTGTGGCCATGCGCAGTGAACCTTACTTGTATTGGGCACAAATCTTTGTGTCATAGATTAATTCTTATGCATATGAAATTAGTAGAATTTATACAGTTTGTATTTGTATTGATAGCTATGTTGGAGTCTCAGTGGTGATATACCATTGTTGACGCTACATCAAGAGCCATGTCGTATTGAAAAGATTAATTACAATATTCCTCTTTCAGCATCTCACGGTAGGACTTTTATGAGTTTTTCGGAAAAATTATCGTCTTACTATACTTTTTTGTCAAAGTTCTAAATTTTCTTCCTGACACCATGGATAAGTGTTAGTTAGTTGTGAAGGAATGGCTAATTTTAACTAATTTGTTTGTGCTGAAGGACTACTATAATTTCTATGATTACGACATATTTTATATTCTTTTTCCACAAATTATTTGTTATGGCTTAATATCTTGCAAGCAGGCAAGGCAAATGAAGCTATATGTGTGTGTGTGTGTGTGTGTGTGTGTGTGTTGTGTGTGTGTGTGTGTGTGTTTTGCAGTTTGTATTTTTTGTAGATATTTTGATGAACCAGTGATTTGCCATGCCATTTCTTTTTTCTTTTACCTCATTTTGTAACAAGACATGTTCTTTGCTTTTTCAGGTAAATTTATATTTTCCTTGATGTTAATCTTTTGCCTCCTTTTACATTTTATTGTTATTTTAGGTTTTTTTTTGTAATTAGGCTAAAGTTCGTATATATATATATATAATATATATCATTAGAAATGAGATTTTTGGGGATTTAATTGTTGGTGACAGTTTATACTTGCATGAAAGTACTCTATTGGTAAAGCATCTTATTTCAACTGAGTGGGTTCCAGTTAAGAGGCTCAAGTACTTATATGTTTCTCTTAACAACATAGCCTCCGTCGGTTTTTTCGTGTGGTAGAGATATATTTATTTTGTGATCTAAGTTTTCTATTTATGATAAATCAATCAAATATTATTAACTTATCTATACTAATGTCAATATCAAAGGCTTACAATATTAAATAAAATGATTGATTTCGAATAATGAAATGGATTGATTTCATTAATAAAATATTATTTCGCAGTTATATATGAGATCTTAATTTTTTTTTTCTAAGTGGTGACATTTATTTTCCTTGCTATACTTAACAACTAATCTCATGCATCGCATGTATAAATCTACTCGAAAATAATTTATTATGAACAACGATGTAAAAATAAAGTAGAACGATACCAGCTGTTTAACGATATTTATATCGGAACGGGACACCATGCAAGTTTTAAATACGATCGTACTACAAGATTTTTATTTTTATAATTATTAAAAAAAAAATCAAAAGTTGTCATTTTTTAACTCCCGTGTAACGCACAAATTTCCAATATTGAGGCTTAAGAGCGTAAAAGGTTTGAATAATTTTTGTTGCGACGAAAATGATATTATTTCAATAAGATAACTAATGTAGATTACAAATAAGTTTTTTCGATATATATGTTTGATATTAATAATTCACATTCTTAATTTGTTAAAGATTTTTTTTGATAAATTTTAAGTTTTTCTTTTCTTTTTTTGTATTTATTAGATTTGCCCGCGAAAATCGGGGGCTTCACACTAGTATATATATATATATATATATATATATATATATATATTATATATATATATATACTATATATATATATATATATATATGGGGTTTGGTTCAAATAAAACCCTGTCATTATATGTGAACCTAGGGACTTATCTTGACCATAGATTGGATAATCTTAATGGTTGAGAACATAACATGTCAATAGGCTAATTATGTAAAAAACTGCATTAAATTATAAAAATGGTAATTTGGACATATATCAACGTTTATAAAGAGCACTGCATTGCTCCTTGGATAGCAAAACGGGTAAAAAAAAGAAAGTACTACTACTACATACAAAATGCTTCACAAGTTTCGTATATAACTATTGTTTACGTAGGCAAATTCAAAATTTAAATAAAATATAAATCTTCAACAAACCATAACTTTCTTAATTTTTATTCATTTTAATAAAATATATACCAAATTAATCACATTTTCAAGATCTACGATTTAAGATACATATTACATATTTAAAAATGTAAAAATAAATAAATGTAATTAAATTTAAAAACCTGAATATTAAATTTGGATTTTTACTATATTAACTAGTGCTTTTATAATAACGTAGCAATACTTTTTTAATATGTCGCAGTGCTAGTTTATTTGGAGTGCTTTCCTTATATTGTTGCAGCGCTTTTATTACTACACTACCACTGTTTTTTTTTTAGGGGGAGGATTCTATGGTTTAGGAGAAACAGGATTCCGGCAACGGACTCCGTGCTCTAGCCGGCGAGTCCGCTATGATGTCTGAGACATTCAAGCATACGATGTTGGTTTCAAGGCTATCAACATGGACATCATCGTCCCAAACAACATGGGTAAATAAGGAGGGAACAGGTTCAGTTGACTCGTAATCATTTACGTCCTCAGTGAAATAAGTAGCAACCATGCTTTTCTTCCTAAGAGTGTTAGGACACTCATTTTTGTAGTGTCCCCAACCTTTACATTCATGACATTGCACTTCACTGAAAGGTCTCGAGGGACTGGATGCGCTTGGAATTGAAGAAGTGACTGGGATCTGGGAAGAGCGCGTCTAGTGAATTTTGACGTGGGCACCTGTGGCCTGGTCTTCGTAGTTGAACCTCCAAGGCTATTCTTCTTCTTCAAGAAACTGTTGAAACGTTGGGTAACAAACGACAATTCATTTTCACAAAGCGTAGTAGATTCCATCTTCTTCAGAATTCCATCAAAGTCCTCTTCATCTTCATCGTTGTCTGGATTAGTCTCGGAAGAAAAAGCAAAACTCTTTTCTTTTGAGTTGGACCCAAGGTGTTTCATCTCATATTGCTTAAGGTTTCCAACTAAGGTGTTGAATTCAATGTT
>BMAC01000253.1:1080316-1156956 GCA_014905375.1 Phtheirospermum japonicum | reverse complement strand
AAAAAAAAAAAAGTAGCTGGTACTTAAAAGAGATATTTTGAAAGGCTGATTTTATTTTAACTTCAAAAAGGCCGAGTTAAATTTACTTGTCGCTAAAAACTATTCTAATTTATCTCTCGTAGTGGTCGTATCTGGAAATCACCTAAAGGGGAAAAGAAGGATGATAAAAATTGGAGTCCATTTCAAGCACCATATTTTTAGAAATTCCTCAGTGGAGTGGACACCCAAATCAGTAGAACCAACAACCCCATAATTCTTTTTGCAGTATTTGCACTGCCTCACAATATCACATCCTTTTTGTTCTAAGTAATATATAAAGTTCCAACTCTAAACTCACCTGCCTATGGCTTCAAATACAAAACTTGCCAATTATCACCCGAGAAAGAACCTTGTCCTAATTAACAAAATTCCTCCCACAATTAGAAATAGCCCCCACAAGGCACACCACAATATCACATCCTTCTGTTCTAAGTAATATATAAAGTTCCAACCTCTAAACTCACCTGACTGTGACTTCAAATACAAAAACTTGCCCAATTTGCACCCGAGAAAGAATCTTGTCCTATGAAAGTAATTATACAAAAACCAAATAGCTAAGAAATTGCAGACCCCACAAGGCACACACAAACTGGAAACTGATAAAACTCACCACCTCTTCTCTATATAATTAGCAGGTACTTAAAGAGATACTATTGTGTCCAAGTTTATCAGTATATAGTGTATTTCTGAACGAAATGAGATATACTTTTCTGCGTTATTCATATATCGAGGAGTATATAATGGTAATAAAATGACAGTTCAATATTATTAATTTCATGTTTATAATCTTACAATCTTATTAGCAATGTCAAGTGCAAAATTTCATGTCATGTCACCCGACTTTTTCATGCGGCCGAGCTTAAGCCTTTGGGTGGCGTGTAGGAGGAGATGGAGGATGGATAATTGTATCATCACCTGCACCAGATTGTGATGTTTCCTCACGCCTCTTCTTTAGTTTATCCTCCATGATCTTCTCATCCAATAAGGCATAACCTCCACGTGACATAGTGTGTGGTGCAACGTTCCTTTTTGGATCTCCTGTGCTTTTTGCCTTTCTCCTGTTCAGTTATGCTAAAGGTAAAAAATTAGTAACTTAGTCATATCGAAGTTCCAAACTCTTTTTATGTGTAAATAATGCCTAGTATTGCCCAGTGTTTCCACCAAACTCTCATATCATCCATGACTGATATCCTTACAGCTCCGATTACTTCAATAATAATAATAATAGTAACAATGGATATTTCAGTTTCAATATTAACCTTAACCCTAACCCTAATAATAATTACCTATAATAATCCTCCGTAAAATGGGGGGAATATAAAAATAAATATTGTATTTTTATTCAAATTTGATAAAATGTTTACAAAAAAAAAATGAAAAAAAAGGTCGGGACGTGGAATATTTTTGGGACGCCACTCAGAGGAGGCGTCTCGAACCATTTCAAAGAAAAAAAAGTCTTAGGGCAGAATTTAAAAAAAAAACTTGGGGGAGTGGGACGCCACTCCGACTGGCGTCCCGAGGTAGAATTGCAAAAAAATAAAATAAAATAGGACAGCGGGACGCCAGTCAGAGTGGCGTCTTGGGCGAAAATGAAAAAAAAAGTTGGTCAAAAAAACCCTAAACGACGCTCACAACACATATTATTTATTTAATTATATTATTTATTTTAATGGTTATTTGTTTTTATAATTTATTAAAAATTCTATTAGATTAGTAAAATAAATAAACATATCATAATAATATCTTAAAATTACAAAAAATTTATTTCAAAATTAAAAATACAACAAGATTAAAATATAACAACAAATAAGATTAAAATAGAAATTAAAATAATTTAATATTACATATGTGATCACATTTGTAACGGTGTATTTCTAATGAGATTGTGGATGCATCAATTGAAAGCTGCTTCCATCTTTTTCCACAATGGTGGCACTGTTTAGACTAAGAGTAGTCTAAATCATAAAAAACCAGGAAAATAAGCAGATCAACAGTAGAAAAATAGAAAACCAAAAGTGGGAAAAAGTACTTGACTTTTATTCCTCAAAAATCGGGTCGGATTGGCCTTGACCGAATCCTTTTACAGGGTAGAACTCTTGTTACAAGCCTTTCACTCTCTAGCTCTCTATTTTTTTTCTCTCTAGCAAATTGGGGATCCTTTCTCTCTCTCTTGGAGAGGCTATTTATAGTTTTCCTTCCAAACCATAATTGGACACGTGTCACCACTTTAGTGCACCGACTTACTTGGCTAATAAACACCTGACACTTCCATTGGTTGTATATCCCTTTCCGAGTCAGAGAATAAAGCCTTGATCATATCTCTTCCGCCGCCTCGAATCCGACCTGGAACCGTCTTGAGGTCAAGCCGACCTTTCTTCGTAGCCGACCACCCTTAGTCAAGCCGTTCTTATCCTTCGAATCTAACTTCAAACCGAGGGCAGGGGGTAAATCTGGCTCTTTGGTAAGTGTCAAGTCGATCTCGACGATTCCTATGCAGAGATTATCGTCGGGAATAACGGACCCCCCGATTAGCTTTTCGAACCTGGACGTGTTTGGTTGATCGAGCTGGAGAAGTCGAGCTGTGTGCTGTTCGGCGCTCCACACACCAGGTCGGTCGAGTTGACCACACCGTGGTTAGTACTGCTCGCGG
This sequence comes from Phtheirospermum japonicum, assembly GCA_014905375.1. Taxonomy (NCBI): domain Eukaryota; kingdom Viridiplantae; phylum Streptophyta; class Magnoliopsida; order Lamiales; family Orobanchaceae; genus Phtheirospermum; species Phtheirospermum japonicum. The sequence goes on along the minus strand of BMAC01000253.1, from coordinate 1,154,267 downwards.
GGTGCATGCCTGATCGATCGAGCCGGGCACGCTGTGCTCGGCACTGCCTGGTCCGGCGGGGCGGCGCGCCGGGTTTGACAAAGTGTTCGGCAATATGTATGCCTGTTCGGCCGAACTATGGCACGAGGACGGCAGGTACTCGACGCTAAGCGCGTCCGCTTGGGGCTGTTCGGCGCACGCACTAGTCAGGTCGGCGTGGACTGGGGCACACGAAACCGACGGGTGCTCGTGTTACGTGCACCTGCTCGGCGTGGACTGGGACACATGGGCCGACGGGTGCTCGGCGTAGTGCGCGTCTTGTTGGCCGGGGCAGTGCGCTGGGCTTGGCGAGGTGCTCGGCATGTCGAGCACCTGTTCGGCGCTGCTCCATGTTGCGCGCACCTGCTCGGCGCATGCGCGAGCTAGGTCGGCGTGGACTGGGGCACACGGGCCGACGGGTGGCTCGGCGCTGTGCCGCGTCTGGTTGGCCGGGGCAGAGCGCTGGGCTTGACGAGGTGCCCGGCATGTCGAGCACCTGTTCGGCACCGCACGATGTTACGCGCACCTGCTCGGTGCTGCTCGGCGCATGCACGAGCCAGGTCAGCGTGGACTGGGGCACACGGGCCGACGGTGCTCGGCGCTGCGCGCGTCTGGTTAGCCGGGGTGGCGCACTGGGCTTGGCGAGGTTCTCGGTACATCGAGCACCTATTCGGTGCCGGTCGATGTCACGTGCCCCTGCTCGGCGCCTGCGCGAGCCAGATCTGTGCAGATAGGGATCATGCGGGCCCGATAGGTGTTCGGCACTTTGCGCGCCTGTTCGGCGCTGCTAGATGTGTTTTTGGTTTGTTAACTCGAAATGACCCGGGTGGGTTTCGACGCATGTCGGGTGGGTCATATTTTCGGGTTGGGTAACTTCTTGTTCATCTTCGACCCTTCATCTGGCCACATGATACCCTTGAATCCCTAAATAATTATTTAGGTCAGGTCGACCATGAACAAGCCCCTGAGTGCGGAGTCGGCTATCAGTTAGGCGAGTTCGGACTCACCAATTTTTCCAGGGGTGGGTCGACATTAAAGGTAAAATTTGCGGTGGTGGCTTTTTTGTCCCGCTCGTTATGGTATGTGCGATGTCCTATCCTGTTCGTCATATTCGTTGCGCATCTCCCGCGTCGTACGTAGTACGGAATGTCAGCCGAGTTGTACGACATGACAAGAGATCTCGTCTTTTTTCCTCCTTGTCCTTTTTCCCCTTCATTGATTGTGTGTGCCTCTTATCTTCTTCCCTTTTGTTGGAATGTGTAACCTTGTCTTCTTCTTCTTAAAAGGAGTGGGTGCCCATCATTCTCTTTCCTTATAAATGAACGAGGCCTCCTCTCTTAATTCATTTCATCCTTCACTTCCCTTCTAATTCTTCGAACTTTCCAGGCTTGCTTTTGAGGTCTCCTTGAGGACCAAAGCCCCTTTGCCTCTCTTATTTTTTAATATTTTGTTTTCGTGTTCGACTTCGTCACCTTCTGCCCGCTTTCCTCTCATTTCGAGCTTTCCTCTCGTTTCGTTCTTAAAGGTAAAAACTCTTTTTTCTTTGTTATTCAAATGTCCTATAGCCCTGGATATTCTCCGGATGGATCCGGCGAAATTGGGGTATGGAGGGAATGTAAATTATGGAGCTTGTCCCTGAGGCCGGGGGCTATGGCTCCCAATTTGGTTTGAACGAGTATGGTAGTTTTGCTTTCGGCTCTACTCGACCTTCTGATTTTGGGAGGTTTGACGATGCGGACCAGTTCGGCTCGAGCGCTCCGTTCGGCCTTGGAGGGGCAGTTCAGGGTCACTTGCGACTTTAGGCCGAGAGTGGAGGTGGGCGCGGGATATGCGCATGATGAGGCCGGTCCCCCAGGCTCAACTGAACAACGTGCGGGGGATTGGCTCAACGACTTTGATCCCGGACAAGACCGGGCTACTGAGTGGTTCGGCCCTTCATTGTAAGGTGGCCAAGAAGTCAAAGGGGGCCCAGTCGAGGATAACGATTCTGACGACTCGGCTCCCATTAAAGCGGGGAGACGCTCCAAGGACAAAAAACTTCTGCCTGGCCCGCTGATGGCTCGACCCAACGAGCCTGTTCCTCCTCACCATTGGGAGAGGCCGGCTCCCTTGGAGAGGGAGGAGTTGATGTTAGAGATTGCTGTGGCAGGGTAGCACCTTGAATGAAAGGCATCTCGAGGGATATCGTAACGAGCACCTTGTGCCTGGTGATGATCATTTATTTTTGCCCCTACCCAGCCGAGTAGATATATCTCGCGCCTCGCTCTTGTACGGCTATGTTCCGTGATAGTCTGGATTTCGGCATTTCCTTTCCGCTCTCCCCCTATGTCACCTGCTTGCTTAGGAGGTGGGGCATTCCCCTTTCTCAAATCCATCCCTTGTCCATTGGCTCGCATCTTGGGCATCGTGGTCTGTTCAGTGAGAATGGTTGGCCACTTCCCCACCTTTGACGAGCTCAATTGGTTATATCAGTGGAAGACTTCGAGGGGTGCCTGGGTTAGGAGGTGTTGGGTCAGGTTTGGTTCTACGCCTCTGTTCGGGATGGTACGTTCAAGACCTTGATGACTGGTCCTTTTAGAGACCCTCCACACATGGAAGCCGTACTGGTTCTATGTGGGGGGTGATTGGCGAGCGCGGAGACCTGATGGGCGTGTTTATAATCCCCCGCTTGCTTTTTATTTCTGCACTTGGTCGGTATATGTCCCTCATCTTTCACTGCTTTTTTCTATTCTAATCCCTCCATTATTTTCTTTTGTTTACAGATATTCCGGAACATGTTGAGCCTAATTTTAAGTTTCTTGAGAATTTATATTATATTCTGAGCTCGGATCCTGAACAACAGGAGTGGAGAGAGCTTTTCGATCCTGCCAAATGTTACAAGGCTGGTTTGCATGTTGTTTCTCCTGAATTGGGTCTTGGTTGAGTCCTTCCTGGTACGTTTAGCGATGTTTGTCGGGTGTCGGGTCGGCTTGTTTGTATTGGCCGGCTCGACACTTTTTTTTTTATATGGTCGACCCGTCGAACATTATTTTGGTGTCGACCTGATGAGGTCGGCTTCATGACTAATGTCTCTCCTCTTGCAGTGTTCTATCCTTTCTTCGATCGAAACCGAAGCGATGAATGCGATGAGCGAGGCCCGCAAGTACATGGAGGCGATGAAGAAGAGGTCGAGCAAAGGTGGTGGTGCGGGGAAATGGAGGAGGGCGGCTTCTACTGGCAGCGCACTGCCTCCGCCCGAGGTCGAGCCTGTCGCGGTCCCCTACTGGAGGCGAGGGAAGGTCTCGTGCGCGTCCGGTCGACATTGGATCTTAGTCCCGAGCCCCCTGCCTTTGTGGGTTCATGTCCACAGCCACAGCCCCTAGCTATCGAGGCCGATCTACCAGACGGCATACGCGCCGTATTCTGGTGAGGGGTCGTCGCATGGCTCGACCTACATTGAGGTGCATAACCGTGCTTGGGCACCCGACCTGTGTAATTGGGTCACGAGTCTTCCTTCTGAGGAGAAGATCAACTTCGTTGAGACTGACTTGTGCCGAGCTATGGCCTCCGTGACTTTGCTTCGCCATGACTTTTCGAAACTTCGGCGTGCGCATGCCCAACTTCTGAGTAATCATCAAGCCCTTCAAGAGACTCATTCCCCAAGGAAAAAAAAAGGAAAAAAAAATAAAAGAGAGGAAAAAAAAAGAAAAAAAAAGGAAAAAAAAGAGGAAAAATGCCCAGGAATAATTCTGGGCGGGGCGGACGCGGATCGGGACGAGGGCAAGGATCAAGAGGCGGGCGACCACCCGGGCGGCAGGCACTACCCGGACGGGGGTGGTCTGCGTTTTCGTTTCGAAATCACTCAAGAAGAAATTGATGCCAGGCGCAAAGAAAAAAAAAAAAGTAGCTGGTACTTAAAAGAGATATTTTGAAAGCTGATTTTATTTTAACTTCAAAAAGGCCGAGTTAAATTTACTTGTCCTAAAAACTATTCTAATTTATCTCTCGTAGTGTCGTATCTGGAAATCACCTAAAGGGGAAAAGAAGGATGATAAAAATTGGAGTCCATTTCAAGCACCATATTTTTAGAAATTCCTCAGTGGAGTGGACACCCAAATCAGTAGAACCAACAACCCATAATTCTTTTTGCAGTATTTGCACTGCCTCACAATATCACATCCTTTTTGTTCTAAGTAATATATAAAGTTCCAACTCTAAACTCACCTGCCTATGGCTTCAAATACAAAACTTGCCAATTATCACCCGAGAAAGAACCTTGTCCTAATTAACAAAATTCCTCCACAATTAGAAATAGCCCCCACAAGGCACACACAATATCACATCCTTCTGTTCTAAGTAATATATAAAGTTCCAACTCTAAACTCACCTGACTGTGACTTCAAATACAAAACTTGCCAATTTGCACCCGAGAAAGAATCTTGTCCTATGAAAGTAATTATGCAAAAACCAAATAACTAAGAAACTGTAGACCCCACAAGGCACACACAAACCAAAAACTTAGAAAACTCACCACCTCTTCTCTATATAATTAGCAGGTACTTAAAGAGATACTATTGTGTCCAAGTTTATCAGTATATAGTGTATTTCTGAACGAAATGAGATATACTTTTCTGCGTTATTCATATATCGAGAGTATATAATGGTAATAAAATGACAGTTCAATATTATTAATTTCATGTTTATAATCTTACAATCTTATTAGCAATGTCAAGTGCAAAATTTCATGTCATGTCACCCGACTTTTTCATGCGGCCGAGCTTAAGCCTTTGGTGGCGTGTAGGAGGAGATGGAGGATGGATAATTGTATCATCACCTGCACCAGATTGTGATGTTTCCTCACGCCTCTTCTTTAGTTTATCCTCCATGATCTTCTCATCCAATAAGGCATAACCTCCACGTGACATAGTGTGTGGTGCAACGTTCCTTTTTGGATCTCCTGTGCTTTTTGCCTTTCTCCTGTTCAGTTATGCTAAAGGTAAAAAATTAGTAACTTAGTCATATCGAAGTTCCAAACTCTTTTTATGTGTAAATAATGCCTAGTATTGCCCAGTGTTTCCACCAAACTCTCATATCATCATGACTGATATCCTTACAGCTCCGATTACTTCAATAATAATAATAATAGTAACAATGGATATTTCAGTTTCAATATTAACCTTAACCCTAACCCTAATAATAATTACCTATAATAATCCTCCGTAAAATGGGGGAATATAAAAATAAATATTGTATTTTTATTCAAATTTGATAAAATGTTTAACAAAAAAAAAATGAAAAAAAAGGTCGGGACGTGGAATATTTTTGGGACGCCACTCAGAGAGGCGTCTCGAACCATTTCAAAGAAAAAAAAAGTCTTAGGGCAGAATTTAAAAAAAAAACTTGGGGGAGTGGGACGCCACTCCGACTGGCGTCCCGAGGTAGAATTGCAAAAAAATAAAATAAAATAGGACAGCGGGACGCCAGTCAGAGTGGCGTCTTGGGGCGAAAATGAAAAAAAAAGTTGGTCAAAAAAACCCTAAACGACGCTCACAACACATATTATTTATTTAATTATATTATTTATTTTAATGGTTATTTGTTTTTATAATTTATTAAAAATTCTATTAGATTAGGTAAAATAAATAAACATATCATAATAATATCTTAAAATTACAAAAAATTTTATTTCAAAATTAAAAATACAACAAGATTAAAATATAACAACAAATAAGATTAAAATAGAAATTAAAATAATTTAATATTACATATGTGATCACATTTGTAACGGTGTATTTCTAATGAGATTGTGGATGCATCAATTGAAAGCTGCTTCCATCTTTTTCCACAATGGTGGCACTGTTTAGACTAAGAGTAGTCTAAATCATAAAAAACCAGGAAAATAAGCAGATCAACAGTAGAAAAATAGAAAACCAAAAGTGGGAAAAAGTACTTGACTTTTATTCCTCAAAAATCGGGTCGGATTGGCCTTGACCGAATCCTTTTACAGGGTAGAACTCTTGTTACAAGCCTTTCACTCTCTAGCTCTCTATTTTTTTTCTCTCTAGCAAATTGGGGATCCTTTCTCTCTCTCTTGGAGAGGCTATTTATAGTTTTCCTTCCAAACCATAATTGGACACGTGTCACCACTTTAGTGCACCGACTTACTTGGCTAATAACACCTGACACTTCCATTGGTTGTATATCCCTTTCCGAGTCAGAGAATAAAGCCTTGATCATATCTCTTCCGCCGCCTCGAATCCGACCTGGAACCGTCTTGAGGTCAAGCCGACCTTTCTTCGTAGCCGACCACCCTTAGTCAAGCCGTTCTTATCCTTCGAATCTAACTTCAAACCGAGGCAGGGGGTAAATCTGGCCTCTTTGGTAAGTGTCAAGTCGATCTCGACGATTCCTATGCAGAGATTATCGTCGGGAATAACGGACCCCCCGATTAGCTTTTCGAACCTGGACGTGTTTGGTTGATCGAGCTGGAGAAGTCGAGCTGTGTGCTGTTCGGCGCTCCACACACCAGGTCGGTCGAGTTGACCACACCGTGGTTAGTACTGCTCGCGGGGTGCATGCCTGATCGATCGAGCCGGGCACGCTGTGCTCGGCACTGCCTGGTCGGCCGGGGCGGCGCGCCGGGTTTGACAAAGTGTTCGGCAATATGTATGCCTGTTCGGCCGAACTATGGCACGAGGACGGCAGGTACTCGACGCTAAGCGCGTCCGCTTGGGGCTGTTCGGCGCACGCACTAGTCAGGTCGGCGTGGACTGGGGCACACGAACCGACGGGTGCTCGTGTTACGTGCACCTGCTCGGCGTGGACTGGGACACATGGGCCGACGGGTGCTCGGCGTAGTGCGCGTCTTGTTGGCCGGGGCAGTGCGCTGGGCTTGGCGAGGTGCTCGGCATGTCGAGCACCTGTTCGGCGCTGCTCCATGTTGCGCGCACCTGCTCGGCGCATGCGCGAGCTAGGTCGGCGTGGACTGGGGCACACGGGCCGACGGGTGCTCGGCGCTGTGCGCGTCTGGTTGGCCGGGGCAGAGCGCTGGGCTTGACGAGGTGCCCGGCATGTCGAGCACCTGTTCGGCACCGCACGATGTTACGCGCACCTGCTCGGTGCTGCTCGGCGCATGCACGAGCCAGGTCAGCGTGGACTGGGGCACACGGGCCGACGGTGCTCGGCGCTGCGCGCGTCTGGTTAGCCGGGGTGGCGCACTGGGCTTGGCGAGGTTCTCGGTACATCGAGCACCTATTCGGTGCCGGTCGATGTCACGTGCCCCTGCTCGGCGCCTGCGCGAGCCAGATCTGTGCAGATAGGGATCATGCGGGCCCGATAGGTGTTCGGCACTTTGCGCGCCTGTTCGGCGCTGCTAGATGTGTTTTTGGTTTGTTAACTCGAAATGACCCGGGTGGGTTTCGACGCATGTCGGGTGGTCATATTTTCGGGTTGGGTAACTTCTTGTTCATCTTCGACCCTTCATCTGGCCACATGATACCCTTGAATCCCTAAATAATTATTTAGGTCAGGTCGACCATGAACAAGCCCCTGAGTGCGGAGTCGGCTATCAGTTAGGCGAGTTCGGACTCACCAATTTTTCCAGGGGTGGGTCGACATTAAAGGTAAAATTTGCGGTGGTGGCTTTTTGTCCCGCTCGTTATGGTATGTGCGATGTCCTATCCTGTTCGTCATATTCGTTGCGCATCTCCCGCGTCGTACGTAGTACGGAATGTCAGCGAGTTGTACGACATGACAAGAGATCTCGTCTTTTTCCTCCTTGTCCTTTTCCCCTTCATTGATTGTGTGTGCCTCTTATCTTCTTCCCTTTTGTTGGAATGTGTAACCTTGTCTTCTTCTTCTTAAAAGGAGTGGGTGCCCATCATTCTCTTTCCTTATAAATGAACGAGGCCTCCTCTCTTAATTCATTTCATCCTTCACTTCCCTTCTAATTCTTCGAACTTTCCAGGCTTGCTTTTGAGGTCTCCTTGAGGACCAAAGCCCCTTTGCCTCTCTTATTTTTAATATTTTGTTTTCGTGTTCGACTTCGTCACCTTCTGCCCGCTTTCCTCTCATTTCGAGCTTTCCTCTCGTTTCGTTCTTAAAGGTAAAAACTCTTTTTTCTTTGTTATTCAAATGTCCTATAGCCCTGGATATTCTCCGGATGGATCCGGCGAAATGGGGTATGGAGGGAATGTAAATTATGGAGCTTGTCCTGAGCCGGGGGGCTATGGCTCCCAATTTGGTTTGAACGAGTATGGTAGTTTTGCTTTCGGCTCTACTCGACCTTCTGATTTTGGGAGGTTTGACGATGCGGACCAGTTCGGCTCGAGCGCTCCGTTCGGCCTTGGAGGGCAGTTCAGGGTCACTTGCGACTTTAGGCCGAGAGTGGAGGTGGGCGCGGGATATGCGCATGATGAGGCCGGTCCCCCAGGCTCAACTGAACAACGTGCGGGGGATTGGCTCAACGACTTGATCCCGGACAAGACCGGGCTACTGAGTGGTTCGGCCCTTCATTGTAAGGTGGCCAAGAAGTCAAAGGGGGCCCCAGTCGAGGATAACGATTCTGACGACTCGGCTCCCATTAAAGCGGGGAGACGCTCCAAGGACAAAAAACTTCTGCCTGGCCCGCTGATGGCTCGACCCAACGAGCCTGTTCCTCCTCACCATTGGGAGAGGCCGGCTCCCTTGGAGAGGGAGGAGTTGATGTTAGAGATTGCTGTGCAGGGTAGCACCTTGAATGAAAGGCATCTCGAGGGATATCGTAACGAGCACCTTGTGCCTGGTGATGATCATTTATTTTTGCCCTACCCAGCCGAGTAGATATATCTCGCGCCTCGCTCTTGTACGGCTATGTTCCGTGATAGTCTGGATTTCGGCATTTCCTTTCCGCTCTCCCCCTATGTCACCTGCTTGCTTAGGAGGTGGGGCATTCCCCTTTCTCAAATCCATCCCTTGTCATTGGCTCGCATCTTGGGCATCGTGGTCTGTTCAGTGAGAATGGTTGGCCACTTCCCACCTTTGACGAGCTCAATTGGTTATATCAGTGGAAGACTTCGAGGGGTGCTGGGTTAGGAGGTGTTGGGTCAGGTTGGTTCTACGCCTCTGTTCGGGATGGTACGTTCAAGACCTTGATGACTGGTCTTTTAGAGACCCTCCACACATGGAAGCCGTACTGGTTCTATGTGGGGGGTGATTGGCGAGCGCGGAGACCTGATGGGCGTGTTTATAATCCCCCGCTTGCTTTTATTTCTGCACTTGGTCGGTATATGTCCTCATCTTTCACTGCTTTCTTCTATTCTAATCCCTCATTATTTTCTTTTGTTTACAGATATTCCGGAACATGTTGAGCCTAATTTTAAGTTTCTTGAGAATTTATATTATATTCTGAGCTCGGATCCTGAACAACAGGAGTGGAGAGAGCTTTTCGATCCTGCCAAATGTTACAAGGCTGGTTTGCATGTTGTTTCTCCTGAATTGGGTCTTGGTTGAGTCCTTCCTGGTACGTTTAGCGATGTTTGTCGGGTGTCGGGTCGGCTTGTTTGTATTGGCCGGCTCGACACTTTTTTTTTATATGGTCGACCCGTCGAACATTATTTTGGTGTCGACCTGATGAGGTCGGCTTCATGACTAATGTCTCTCCTCTTGCAGTATTCTATCCTTTCTTCGATCGAACAAAAGTGATGAACGCGATGAGCGAGGCCCGCAAGTACATGGAGGTGATGAAGAAGAGGTCGAGCAAAGGTGGTGGTGAGGGGAAACGGAGGAGGGCGGCTCCTACTGGCAGCGCACCGCCTCCGCCCGAGGTCGATCCTGTCGCGGTCCCTACTGGAGGCGAGGGAAGGTCTTGCGCGCGTCTGGTCGATGTTAATCTTAGTTCCGATCCCCTTACCTTTGTGAGTTTATGTCCACAGCCACAGCCCCTAGCTATCGAGCCGATCTACCTGACGGCCTACGCGCCGTTTCCTGGTGAGAGGTCATCGCATGGCTCGACCTTTATTGAGGCGCATAACCGTGATTGGGCACCCGACCTGTGTAATTGGGTCACGAGTCTTCCTTCTGAGGAGAATATCAACTTCATCGAGACTGACTTGTGCCGAGCTATGGCCTCCGTGACTTTGCTTCGCCATGACTTTTCGAGACTTCGGCGTGCGCATGCCCAACTTCTGAGTAATCATCAAGCCCTTCAAGAGACTCATTCTGCCTGTACCTCGCTCATCCTTGACCGTGATGAGTGGATGGCCGAGCCAAGAATTCTAACCAGTGTTTGGCCGAGGCGCTGCGTATGACAGAGTCGACGGTCAGCGAGTTGAATGCCCTAAAGGAGAAATACGCCAAGTTGGTGAGGAATCATGCTGAGAAGGTCAACGCCGCCTTTGAGAGGAGGAAAATGGAGGGGGTTGCCTAATATGAGGCCGAGACTATGGATCCGATGATCAGCTCCTTGTATCTTTCGACTATGCAAAAGGCATACGATATGCTCGCGGGGGTGCCACTCTTCCAGATCTAGCTCAACATATTTCCGAGAGGAAGGCCGAGCTCAGGATGGGCGGCTCCGGTGAAGAGGATGATGGTCAGGAGGGTGAAGGAGGTGATTAGGCCTTTGTTTGTTGTTTGGGTTGGCTTGTCACTTTTGGACAGCTCGGCTTGTTTGTTTGTTTTGACTTGTTTCTGAATAATTCATTGTGTAATGAACTAATGTATTATCTGGTCGGCTTATTTTGGTCGACCTGCTTTGATTAATGAAATTTGGTTTGTCTTTGAGAATTTTATCGCTGGTGCTATGGAATTGTATCATTTCTATTTGACCTTTTTTTTGCATTAGGGTCGTCATCTTTTGGTTAATTTCGAAGTTGTGTTTTTGGGTGGTTTTATAACCTTAAGATTTTCCCAATACTTTGAACTCACTTTTCAAGTCGACCTCTTTGTTGGGTCTATTCGACTTTGGCAATTCAGCCAAATTTTGTTCGGCTTTGCATTGTTTGGTGGTCGGCCATATTGGTTTGACCAACTCGTATTTTGAGTCTTTGAAATGGCTTTTAGCCTTAGACATTTTTTCATTTTTGTGAACTTATTTGCTGGGCCGACCATGTTATTTTAGGTCGACCCACTACTGCAGAAAAGAGATTTAAAGGCGGTTTTTTGAGGGTTTTTAAGGCGGTTTTAGAACCGTCCTTAAATCCACCGCCGTAGAAAGTGAGGGATTTTACGGCGGTTTTTCTTGAACCGCCATAGAAAGTGATACTTTTTACGGCAGTTTAAGACCCACCGTAAAAAACAACGACGGTGGATTCCACGGCGGTTTTTAAAAAATACCTTTTAGAAAGTAGTAGAAAGTTTTAAAAAAATAAAATGAAAGAAGTTGCACCAAAATTGTCAATAATGAATATTTTGAATATATTGATTATTTCAAAAAGGTGAAGGAAAATATAATTCATAGTAAAAAAATATTTCTAATCTGTTCTGACACGTCCCACAGCCCGAACACACTACTCTAGACTCGAACCAGCAGATAACCACACTCTCGAGTCCATTCACTGCCTCCAATCGTACATCGCCTTCATCATCACCATCTGAAGAATGACGTCTGATTGCAGCTTCAACAACATCCACAGCTTCGGACTCTGTTACCTATTCTAGACCCAAAATACAAATGTCAAACTTGTCATGCAAATTTAAAATTTAAAAAAAAAAGAAAGAAAAAAGAAAAACTGAACTCACAGTTATTGGGTCCTCTACATCAAGCACTCCCGAATTACGAACCAACAACTCACCATATTCTCCAATGCACTAAACAGCAACTCGAACAAGAGGTTCCTGGTAAAGAAATAAATAGGAAATGAGTGGACAAATACAATAAAATATTAAAAACAAGATTTAATAGAAAATCTTGTCACGTAACAGAAGTTATACATGTTCTTCTGCTGTTTGGACAACCTTGTACAGAGATCTAACAGTGTAGACATGGAGGTTAGAGGCATTAGTGATTACAATAATAAGGGCATGCCATACGTCATCCTTCACATAATTTCCAGCATGCAAACATTTTCCAGCTGTAACTACATGGTTTATTATTATTATTATTATTATTATTATTATTATTATTATTATTATTATTATACCTCGGACAGAACCTTGAGCATCTAATCAATGTACCATAATTTATCAGGGGAAAACCTAGAGCAAATAACAAATTGAGTGAATAGTGGCCCGAATAAAACTCATAAAAATAGAGATGAAATAAATAAATTTTTGTACAAGGGTTCTTGCATCAGGGATGGAGATTATAAATATTTTGACTATTTTTACTCACTTCTCCACAATAGAGCAGATTCTTGTCGTGAGGTCTTCCTTAAATTCTTGGTCACTGACTTCAAGATAGTCAACAAGCTCTTTCGTCAAAGACTTCACGTTGTTTTCATTTACCAGAAGATAAACAAGCTCAAGGGCCCTTTTACGAATTGAAGCATCTGAATCCTGACATCAAAGAATCATCCATGAGCCATATTTTCAACAAAATCAAGAGAAATACGGAAAATCCAAAAAAAAAAGAAAGAAAGAAAGAAAGAAAGAAAGGAAACTTATTAATTTAAAATAAAATAAAACAGAGTGGTGTCATTTCATCACACCTTCACACATTCAAGAATTGTGACTCGATGCCTCTGCACTGCTTGACTATCTAAGGAAATTGATTTCATCAGCATATTCAACGCGACATATCTGAAATAACGTCATCAAACTTCATCAGATACAAAAGCATCAGCATAAAAAAGTGAACTTGAAAATTCCTGACAAATCGTATAAAATGGACAAGCCAAATGAATGAGGATGACCTGATATTGTTATCACGGCTGGACAAGAATCTACCCATAATATTGATAGCAAGTACCCTTAACCCTCCATTATCTTCAACGCTCATGATAGTAGCAACACATTCGTAGAGGATGGCATTACCAACATTTTTATTTGACTCGGTTTTGGTTGCCACCTACAATAGAAGAGGCACACCAGAGTTACGCAGATCCTCTAAAACTTAATTTTGAAATTAAAAAAATACCCAAAAGAATAGAAAAACCTAAAAAACACTAAAGTAAATAAAAAAACTAAAAGACTAAAGGAAAAGAAAAAACTAAAAATCCTAAAAAAACGTAAAAACCCTAAACTAATAAAATTAAAAAACCAAAAAAGCTGGAAATCCCTAAGAAAAACTAAACTAAATAATAACCAATTCTGAGACAGGTAATTTCATTCAGTAACATGATATAGAGTTAGCAGATTCACAGTGAAAGCGAGTAAATGCATGGGAAATGGCAAGTTACCTGTGCAAGAATATCATTCATAGCATCACTAGAATCAGCATCTCCCTGGCCCAACACACGCAAAAGCTTGAGCAATCTAATATGAAGAAGAGGATATGTAATCCCAGCAATGTCATACTCAGGTGCATACGGACTGTTTGCAAGATCCTTTAAAACTTTGACTAAGCCGTATATGGATTTCTAAGCACTCAAAATTTTTTTTTTTGTCAAGCTCGCAGCTTCTCAAACATTTGCCTCTAAACATACTATCTTCAAGAAATACATAGATTTGACATTTGGAGAAAAATACCTTTTTGAAATACTCGAGAGCCTCGGTACTGACTTTAGACATATCTGTACAAAGCTGGACTCCTGTTAATAAGACTCCGTGATGCTTTTCTTTCAGTAGGGCAGCTGCAGAATTTATAAAATTCTCTGCCAGGTCAGGAACTTTCCTTATTATCCTTACGGTGCATAATGCTGCCTACATTATACAGATAGAAGGGTTATTAGCAAACAATGACTTGTTCGAGTTTCAGGTGTTTGTTTGATTTAAATCTATTTCAAAAACATAAAATAACAACAACAACAACAACAACAACAACAACAACAACAACAACAACAACAACAATAACAACAATACTACTGCTACAACTACTACACCAACAATAATAGTAATAATAATAATAATAACAACAACAACAACAACAACAATGATAATAATAAAAATATCATGAAGAGAAAGACTTACTTTCTTACAAATATTAGGATCTGTGAATTGAAGTAATCTCTCAACTTCTGGAGCAAGATCACGAGCCATTTCTGCATAACAGATATTTAAGCCTCTATCACAAGGATCACCTCGTTTGCTGTCTTGTTCAATCCGTACCGCTGCTTGAGATGAGCAACATTTTCGATATGGCCTTCAAACAAGCAGAATATGTCGCCCATAACTGCAAACAGCCTAAAAAACATATACTAGAGACGTATACCACAGAAATAATCATAAACCAACAACAAGTTGAGGAGGCAAAATAATAAGTATATCATAATTTAAAAAAAAATTACTGAGGAAATATTTAAGGCGCGAGTAGGAATAGGATGAAACACTGCATTGCCCAAGAGGATAGTCCACATACTAATTATTCACAAACTCAATGTCATTGGTTAAAATCAATAAGATAAAGATGTTTCAATGTTGCATATTTGTTTCAAGTCATGAATAACAGATCATATGATCCAAAGTAACTAATGAGAGCAAGCATAAACCAAATAAAATAATTCACAGAAAACAGGAAAACATAGAACATATCAAAATGGATTTAAGAAAAAATTGCAAATAAAATTCAAGAACATACACACACACAAATTCATCTCATCTGATAAGAAATCCAGAACAAGGCCACGTCGCCACCAGCAACCCTCCACAAATACCAAACTCGACACTGTTTGACCACAACCCATTTTCTCGACCGAAACCACCATCACCGCCTGTCATATAACTCGACAATCATTGAAACTCGATCGCCATTTTCAGTCAAGGCCTGAACGCCATCTCCACCTAGGCCGCAGCCACGGAGTCCTTCCGCCACCACAAGCAGTGGGCGAAGAGGCAGAACCCGAGCCCGGTCATCTCGAAACTGAACCGCCATGAGGACCCCCCTGCCACAGCAACTAAGCCATGCCGCCTTCCACTAGTTTTTGGCCGTATAGAACACTTCCAAGACAAAATTGAGCTGCCGCCTTGTCATCCGTTGCCGGAGAGCCAAGGATACCGTTGCCATTTGTGGGGCCGCCATTGCTGTCCATTCATAGTCGTGGGGAGGAAGTCTGTCTCCTACCGTTGCTGTCGTTACTACCGCCGATCACCAGAGAACTGCCCGTTCGTTAATTACTAACTGCCGATTGCCGAAGCTACCGTCGAGGAGGAGAGAAATTGGGGAAGATGAGAAATATAAGAAATAGGGTTCGGAAACTAGGGCTAACCCCCAACAGTTTACAAATTAGGGATGACGAAAGGGGGGCTAGAGTTTTTTGTTTTGATATTTATTGTTTTTTTTTGTTTTAATATTTTTATTTTTTTTGGTTTAATATTTAACGTAGATCGTTGGATGAGATATGGATCAAATGTTAAAACAACTTGCTTGAGTAAGACGAGGATCGGTGACATGGCACACGACTTTCTACGACGGTTCTAACAAAACCGCCGTTAAATGTCATCACATTCATGGCGGTTCTAATGGAACCGACGTTAAATCCAGCGAACTAATTAACCTGTGAACTAATTAACGTCGGTTCATAAGAAACTCCCATGAAAACCTGTTTATTCACGGCGGTTCTCCAATAACCACCTTAGAATGTGCGAGTTTTTACGGCGGTTCTGTTAAAACCGCTGTTAAAATCAGTTGATATCTAATTTTAACGTCAGTTTTGAGGAAATCGTCATAAAATAACCTTTTTAACGGCGGTTTTTGAGGAAACTGCCGTAAAATAACCTTTTTAACGGCAGTTTTAGACATAACCGCCGTTAAAAGTTTTTTTAAGGCGGTTTTCAGTGAACCGCCTTTAATTAACAGCCTTAGAAAGTTGTTTTTGTAGTAGTGACCTTAACTTAGGTTGCTGAGTTTGTTTTGGATGTTTACCTTGGAATTTCCTTAGTTGTTGTGGAACGTTCTAAAATTCTTGGTTTGACTTGTTTTATTTGGGAATTGTTCCTTAGGCATGAATTCGAAGTGTGGTGTTGCTCTGATGAGCTTGACCTTATATAATGATGTCGAGCTGTGTGTGGTCGACCTATGAGGTCGGCTCGACATTTGACCTTTTTTTTAGGTCGACCATGTTGTGGTTAACTCGGCGAGGTGGACCATACTGTGGTCGACCGATGTGGTCAACTTGACATCCCGACACTGCTTTTCATTTTCTTTTCTTTCTTCTTTTTGAGGTCAACCACATTGGGGTTTCCTTTGTGTCAATCTGGTGATGTTGGTTTCCATATTTCAGAATTTTTGGTCGACCTGGTGAGGTGGGTACGAGTCACCCGTGCTTTGTTGGAAACTATATGCTCAAAAAAAATAACTTTTTATTGATAATACTTTTTGAGGTACACTGCGTTCCAGGGGTGTGGCAGCTTTGTGTCGTCGGGGTGTTCTAACTCATAGGCGCCGTGTAAAAGGATTTTAGCTATGCGAAATGGTCATTCCCACTTTGGTTTGAGGGGTCCTTGGTTTGTCCCTGGGATGCGTTTGAGAACTAGGTCGCGGACCTTGAAGCTTCTTTCTCTTACTTTGGAGTTGTAATATCGCTCACTTCTTTGTTTGTAGATTGCGTTCTTCATCTCTTCCTCACTCCTCTTCTCTTCTAATAGGTCGAGTTCGGCTCGGCATGCCATGTTGTTCTTTTCTTCTTCGAAGTGTGCAACTCGATAGGACGGGGTGCCAAGTTCAAGCGGTATGACTGCTTCTGATCCAAAACCCAATGAGAAAGGGGTCTCGTCGGTGGATGAGTGATGGGTCGTCTTGTATGACCATAAAACCCCTGGTAGCTCCTTGGGCCAACTGCCCTTCAGGTCTTCCAATCTCTTCTTTAGCGTGTACTTGAGAATTTTTGTTCACTGCTTCTACTTGTCCGTTCGATTGGGGTTGGTATGGTGTCGCAAAGGGATTCTTGATGTTTAGCTTCCCGCAAAATGCCTTAACCTCTTGCTATCAAATTGTCTATCGTTGTCTGACACTATTGAAAGTGGGGTGCCGAACCTGCATATGATTGACTTCTAAACGAAGTTGATTATTTTTTGGTCGGTGATCGAGGCCAGGGGCTCGGCTTCGGCCCATTTTGTGAAGTAGTCAACCACGACCACAACGTACTTGACTCCTCCTTTGCCCTTTGGTAGTGGACCAATAAGGTCGATTCCCCATTTGGGAAAAGGGCACGGCGAGTATATTGAGTTTAGGGGATCGGCTGCGGAGTTGATCTGAGGTTCGAATATTTGGCACTTCTCGCATTTTTTGACTTTTGACATCGAATCTTTTTTTAGGGTCGACCAGTAGTATCCTTGCCGAACGAGCTTGTGCACCAGTGACTTCCCTCCTGCATGGTTTCCACAGACACCTTCATGCACCTCCGTCAGCGCGTGCTTGGCCTCTTGCTCATTTAAACATCTTAGTAGGGGGACTGAGTATCCTCTTTTGTAGAGTTGACCATCCAAAATGGTGTATCGGGCTAACTTGGTTCGAATCGAGCGAGCCTCCGCTTTGTCCTCAGGTAGTGTTCCTTCTTTGAGGTATAGAAGGAATGGTTTCATCCAACAACTTTTTTCGGCTTGGATTTCTTTGATTTGGCCTGCTTGACTTGCCGAGTAAGCTGTGGCAGCGTCGAGTGCTGTCGTGGAGTGGTGGCTGACTGTTACTGTGTTCCGCTCTTCAATACCTAGGCTCGATGCAAGCTTGGCGAGTGAATCGGCTGGGACATTATCGTTTCTCGGCACATGGATTACCTCGTCTTTGAACTCACTAAGTCATGCTTTGGTGAGTTCTAGATATTGTGCCATCCTAGGCTCTTTTGTCTCGTATTCTCCACTAATCTGGTTTACTACAAGTTGGGAGTCACTGTGGATTTTGAGATTTCTGATCCCCATGGAGGATGCTATTTCGAGACTGGCTAGGAGGACCTCATATTCGGCTTCATTATTGGTTAACGAGAACTTGAAATGGACTGACGAGCAAAAGGGGACCTTTTCTAGGCTAATCAGTACTATTACAGCACCAGCTCGACCGGTGGTCGATGATCCATTGATGTATAGGTGCCACTGTTCGGCCTCAGCTGGAATAAATTCGACGGCTGGTGTAAACTCGGATATGAAGTCAGCAAGGGCCTGTCCTTTGATTGCTGTTCTCGGCTCGTAGGTTATATCGAACTGTTCGAGCTCGATAGCCCATTTGATCATTCTTTTGGATGTGTCGGGTCGGTGCATGATCTGCTTTAGAGGGAAGCTGGTCAACACGATTATTCGGTGTTCAAGGAAGTAAGGGCGCAGCTTTCGCGAGGAAATGACCAGAGCATAAGCAAGTTTTTCCATGTCTGAGTATCTTAGCTCGGCATCATGCATAGCATGGCTTGCATAGTATACTGGATGTTGTCCGAGCTCGTCGGATCGCACGAGGGCCGAGCTGACTGTTAATGCCAAAATTGCCAAGTAAAGATAGAGAGGTTCCTCCTTGGTTGGTTTTTGTAAGGTCGGCACATTTTCCATGCATTTCTTTAACTCCTCGAAGGCTATCTGACATTCTGGTGTCCATTTGAAGTTCTTGTTCTTCTTGATTGCTTCGAAAAATGGTTTACACTTGTCTGTTGACCTGGATATGAATCGACTTAGGGTGGTCATTTTGCCAGTAAGGCTCTGCACTTGTTTCATACTTCGAGGAGGTTCTAATTCGGTTATTGCTCGAATTTTATCTGGGTTGGCTTCAATGCCTCTTTGACCTACCATGTAACCTAAGAATTTCCCAGACCCGACTCCGAAAGAGCATTTCTTGGGATTTAACATTATTCGGTAAACACGCAAAACATAAGACATTTTATTAAGATCATATATGTGATCGAACGAGTACAAAGACTTGACGAGCATGTCGTCTACATAGACTTCCATCGTTTTCCCTATCATACTAGCAAACATTTTATTAACAAGACGCTGGTAGGTAGCCCCAGCATTCTTTCAAGCCGAATGGCATCATGTTATAGCAGTAGAGGCCTCTTGTCGAGTAGAATGATGTGTGGATGCATCGGGATTTGGTTATAACCAGAATATGCGTCCATAAAACTCATCAGCTCATGCCCAGCGGTGGCGTCGACCATGTAGTCGATGTGGAGAAGTGGATAGCTGTCTTTGGGGCATGCCTTGTTAAGGTCTGAGAAATCAATGCATAGCCGCCACTGGCCGGTTTGCTTCTTGACAAGCACAAGGTTGGACACCCAGACCGGATATCTGACCTCTCGGATGAACTTATTCTCTAGCAGCTTTACTACCTCCATCTCCAACGCTTCATATCGGTCTGGGCCGAGCTTTCTCCTCTTCTGGATAACCGACCTGGCATTCTTGTCAATGTTGAGTCGGTGACAAGCATGTCCGCATGTGTCCACGCAAAGACATCCTTGTTCGCCTTCAAGAAGTTGATAAGCTCGAATCAGATGGGCTCCTTGAGGTCGTGGCCGACCCGAAGTTGTTTATTTGGGTCGAGCTCGCCGACTGATATCCAATCCAAGTCTTCCACTGGCTCGGCATGGGTTGCCTTTCTCTTCAAATTCATCTTCCGCGGATCCAACTCGTCTTCATCCATTCTTACTCCTTCGGCTCAGGATTTTCTGTTCCTCTCAGGATCCTCAGTCATTGGCTCCTTTCCTGGCCTGCGACCTTTGTCCCTTTTCCGGTCGACCTCTGTCAGGTCGGCCTTGACAAAAAAAATTTCAATTGGTGCAGTCTTTGTTGCGTCGGCTTTTTCTGTGCTCTGGACGACCTCCATCAAGTCGACCTCTGTGTTTGACCCCTGTTCCTGAACTGGTTCTGGCTCCTTTCTATTTGACACGGGAATCAGGTGGTCGACCTCGGACACAAGAGTCAGTTCGTCTACGTTCGTTGTGTGTTCCTCATTACTTGTGGGTTTGAGTTCGTCCAGCTTTTCAACGATCACGTCTTTCAAAATCTGATCGCCTTTCGCCTCCTTAGCTAGCTCTTCTCTTCTTGATAGTTCGACCATGTTTATTTGCTTCGGCCTGATTGACCAACTGCATTCTCGATCAGCTACTTGATCCCCTCGATGTTCGCACTCACTTAGAATGCCTGGGAACTTGATCGAGTAATGGTAGACTGACATTGCGCCTTTGAGGTCGTAAAGAGTTGGTCTGCCTATGAGGGCGTTGTTATCGCTCGGGACGTCAATTACCTTGAAGGTCGTGAGGATTGTTCTTTTTCCTTCTCCTGTGCCAAACTCTACGTATAGTATTACTTGGAAGAGAGCCTGCACATAACCGCCACTGATCCCCTTGATCCTATATTCACATGGCTCGATGTATTCTCTTGGTACTCTCATTCTTCGAAAGGCTGGAAGGTAAATTATGCTTGTGTATGCGTCGGGGTCTACAAGTACTCGGTGTGTTCGGATCCCTAGAATAGGCACGGTGATGACGAGAGCGTCAGAGTGGGGGGTGGTCCAGTGGGGCTGCGTCTGACTTGTAGAAAGTGAAGGATGACATTAGCTTATCCTCTTCTTCAGGCTGGTCGTCAGAATGAAAGATGTCGGACCTTATGACTTTCGTTTTCTGAATAGAGTTCCTTGCCTCCGTGACCAGGGTCTTCCTTTTTAGATTTGATATCTCCTCCTCTGCTCGGCTAGTGTTGATGAAGGTCAAGGTTTCTCTCGGCCCTCCGGCTCCTGCTGGTGGGGGTGGAGGTGGCTGATTATTGCCCCTTCTTTCCTGCCGAGCCTGGTGGTTCTTATAGAAGGGCAGTAGATTCCGATCATCGCAGAACTTGATCAAGGCGCAGACCAAGTCGTGGCCCTACTCTGTGTTGTGCCCGATCGATCCATGATATTTGCAAAATCTTTTTATGTCGAGCAGTGAAGGGTCCTTCTTAATTGGCCGAGCTGGGGGGAGGATGTCCAAATCCTTGATCCGTTCAAAAGTCGTAGCAGCTGCCGTTGAGTAGACCTTGTTGTACTCGGCAGGGAGGTCAGAATGCTTTTCTTGCAAGAATTTCTTCGTGGTCACTTGAGGATTCAGGTTCTTATCACTTTGTCGGGCAGGCTTATGACTTTGTGGGAACGATATGATCGGGGCGGCCATATTCTGCTCGACTGCAATCTGGGATGCGGCCAATGCGAGGATCTCCTAAAAAGTTTGGGGGTCCTGCTGGTTGTTGATCCATTTGAAGGAGTTATCAGATAGTCCATTTTGTGCTGAGATAAGCAGGGCCTCATCACCACAAGGCTGGGATTCTGAGACATATTTTGTAAACCGAGCTATATAGCTCTTCAAGGATTCATTAGGCTACTGAACTATTATGGCGATAGCTTGTTTTGGCGCGATGGTGGCTTTGGATACCATGAAGTGTCCTCTAAATGAGGACCTCAACTGAGGTCAGGAGCATGCGCTGAAGATCACATGCGCTTTTTTGGCACCTCTTTCAACACTTTCTTTCTGGGCGATGAAAAAATCCAGCATGACTTCTTCTATCTCCATGGTAATAGACGAAACACGAAATGTAGCTTTTTTGGCACCTCTTTCAATACTTTCTTTACAGGAAAATGAAACACGAAATGCAGCTTTACTATAAATACATTGGGAACAAGTAATAGACAACTCATCAGCAAATTTGATTGCATTGCATTATTGTACCTCGTTGGAATGTCTCCCCATGTCCATCAGAAAAATACGTGACATTGACTATTGTATTCAGCTTTGTAATTATTTTGTATTGTTGATAAGACAACACATTCACGGGATAACATTAAAATATGTGACATTGCAGTCATATATGTACATTCAATAACAATGACAATACAACACACACACAGAAATTACAATGTTTATATTTAATGGAAATAAGAAAGTGAACAACTGAATGGAAAACTTCGACACAAATAAATAAATTACATAATATCAAAATAGCATCAGACCAAATTTGATCTTGTGCCACACTTCGCCTTTTTTTTGTCTTTGTCCTTACGTAGGTCGTGTTCGTGATGTCGTAGGGGGGATGGTGGTTCCGGAATCTGCACTTGCTCATCAACTTCGTCCTCATACATATTTAATCCAAAACTAAAATGTGCATGATTAGCAGTTTCAGTGGGAATCGACATGGGAATGGGTGTGGTTTTGAATTGTGGCCGCGAAATGCCCATGTCATGTGCAGGTGCGAGGTTGGGGTTCAGAATCGGATATTCAGTCTGAAGAAGATCGGTGAACGAGTGCCCAACATATGAGGAGTATAAAACTATTGTGCGGGTGTTCTAAAGGTCGGCACGTAATCACCTTCCACGTTATAGGATGATTGACCAATATGTATGCCGCATCCTCTACTACTAGACGCGAGTGCTGTATACTCATCTGGAGCGCCGTGAGATACACTCCTCCTTCCGTGAATTGATACACTCCTCCTTCTTCCATTACTAGATGCGCCTCCCGTGCCCTCATCTGGATCATCCTCATGTAGCTCCCCACAAATACGGAGTCGTTGCCTCATCTCATCGGCAACTGACTCGACCACATCGTGCATAAGACGATAAGAGTCAAGATCGTCGTCTCGAACAGCTAATGCAACACGATCGAGTCGCTGACTCCAAGTACCCTACAGAACACTGAAAGACGAACATCAAATCTAATAACTAAATAAATATGAATTATGCGAGGAAAAGTGAAAAAGGTTTATTAAAATGGCATCGTGAACGCTGACGTCCGATGGCTGAAAACCTCCCTGTTCATGTCTCTCCAAATTAGAGATGAAACGGCGTGCATTATTCCGATACCATTTGCGATATCCACTCACTGTACCCGCACCTCTATCTACCCGATTGCCTTGTATCCTCGTGGTCTCTCGTGATTCCCATGCTTGAATCCATGCACGATGATGTACAGTCCACTGGACGTGGTGCACGTGTGCTCGTGAGACACTATGTAGAGCCTCGATATCAACCACGATGTTCTCTGGTATCCTCTGACGTCTACCGAATTTTCGGGTCACTCGATTGGGGAAATGGATCTCGATAATCGACCAGCAAATCAGTGGGCACTCACTCATCCAATTTTCACTCAAGCACCTGTCCCACAGTGCTTGTATTACAGGTGCAGCCATATCGTAGGGTTCCCACGTCCACTGCACAATTCAAAAATAAACATCAAATTTCAGGGTAATATAAATAATAGCAAACTTCTTTTAGTTCTCTACCTCCAACTCGTTCAGCCGATCGAGTGAGTCCCAAAATACTCGTACCGAATTCCTAGAGCTACGCGTGTGACTATATTCCGCATGTTTCACCCTCAGAACATCATCCATCTTACCACCGGCCACGATCCTCGATCTATGTAAATGCTGCTGGCTCAGTAGCGGTGATGTCATCTGCAAGATAAGTACACTTAAACAATGAAAAAATCTACATATATCAGACAAAATATTCCAGCAAATTCATATGAAAAAAATTATTAATTCAGACATTAATACGAATTACAACATTGAATAGTGAATAACGTACATCAACATGAAGTATTATTCTAACATCAATATCAAGATGAATATTACTCAATGAATTCATACAAAAACAATTAACTAATACTTGTAGCTCCCCACGAATTACAAACATCAAATAGTGCTATCGAGTTACAACAACTATCTAACATCTACGCCCGGAACTAGAATGTCCACCGCCTTGTGATGAGCTAGCCAAATCTTGCGCACGGTATTGCTGTCTTGCACGTGCTTGTGGTTGGTCCATTTCATTGGGTATCCTACTGCCCCTGATTCGACCAACGGCTCGCTGCCTCCTCGTATGCGGATCATGAACCAATTCAAAACTTGCCTCATTCCAATCTTCCGCGTCAGGCAATGGTTCAAAAACCCCGGTAGAGTATGTACGTAGGTAAGCAGCAGTACTATAGTAATCTTTGACGTAAACTCGAGGATCCACTCTGAATTCGGTGCACACTTTTATTGCATGAGAGCACGGAATACCACTGCTCACCCATCTACCACAAGAGCATTCTGCATTCGACAAGGACACTCGAAAGTTACGGGCACAAACTGCTCCATTGACCCGTGCAGAAACTTCAGCCGTTCGCGCCACCCAATTATATCCCGTAACGTTGTAAGATGACCCTAACTTCTATCTTGACCTGAATATGTCATATATCTTATCAGGCCAAAATTGTTGCATGTTACGGACTCTTGTCGCATCTTTCAAGCGATCAAATAAATTATGAATACTTCGGGCAAACGTGATTCGAACCATAGTAGTTATTGGGAGCCGTCTAGAAAATTTTATAACTCCATTGATACACTCGGACATGTTAGTCGTCAAGATGCCACACCGTTTGCCGCCGTCGTGGGACAGTGTCCACTTGCTCTTATCAATGTCATCCAAGTATGCAAATGCATCTGGATCAAGCGCCTTAATCTGCTCCATTATTTTGTGAAAGACTGAAACTCTGGATTCTGCTCCAACTTTGAAATACATATCCTTCAATTTCACAGACTTGGCATGCGTATTGAAATTAGAAGAGATATGTCGCAAACAGAAAACGTTAGAAGAGAATGCCGGAACTTCTTCTAGTGCACTAAGTAGTCCGGCATGTCGTGCAGATATAAGTATGTCGCGGATGCTATATTTTGCAACCATGTGAAGGAAGCAATGCCATGAGCTATAACTCTCTGAATCAACAACTGCATAATCCAGTGGCAAGACTTTTTGGTTTGCGTCAATTGCACATGCGATCAACAACGTGTGCTTATACTTTCCAATCAAAAAGGTTCCATCAACACTATTCACCTTGCGACAATGTCTGAAAGCCTCGATACATGGTCGAAACCAGAATACAAATCTTAACATATGCACACCGGCTATTCTAGAAAATTTGTGTAGCCACTCGACCACTGTCCCTGGGTTGTACGTCTTCAAGGCCTCCATGTATTTTGGTAAGTGTTGGACCGACTCCTCCCACGCCCCGTACACATTTTCACGAGCCCGACGCAAACCTTGCCACGCTTTGTGATATGGCACGTTATAACCATATTCTTGTTCGACAACACTCTGGACATGTAAAGCACCATATAACGGATCTTTCTCGACGTGAGTGGTAATGAGCATGGCAATCATGTTTTTGCACAAATTGGGGTGATCGTGATGTATAAAAGATGCAAGACATCTATGCGCAAGACCCAATCTTGAGATTACCCAAGCACCCTTTCATTTACGGTAGCTAGCGCGAATACACCATTCGCAGTCGGGTGATTCATTGAATAATGGGTTCTGAATATCTACATGATTCTCCCCAAGGGGTTTCGACAAACAAACAACTCTTCACACCATTGGATTGCTCTCCAACACTCTATATGCACACTTGGCGACGCGCACAGAGTAATCTTTCACAGCCCACATCATATGTTTTTTATCTCTGAATAGCATGCTTGTTCTCAACACTCCTTCGGCTTTATCGTAGTAGTAATCCTATCGGGGGACATCAATTGAATCAATAGGAGTGTGTCCGTACTCTGCATCGAAAAATGATAAGTTCTTGTACAGTTCTGATCCTCTATCCACTCGTCTATGGGTTGTAGGGGCACGTTCAACTTCGGTATGTTTAGAATGATCTTTATCTGGTATGCTACCCCCCAACTGAAAGAATTTCTCGTTAGTTTAATAACCATCATCTACTTCATCTGTAATATATTCAGAATCGCTTCCTTCATCTGGTCTGAAACAATCGATGGGGTAGTCCGGGATCACCAATGGGGGAGGGGGATGATGCTCGGTGGGATCTACATTTGCATATCCACCTTCGTCTCGTAGAATTGATGCATACATGTCATATTCATTGCCATGATACATATTCGCCATATGTGCACTTACTTCTCACATAACAAATTTTTTCATATTTTCACAAAATTAGTAACTCCTCACAAATTAAATAATTTCAATATTCATGAATAATTAACATTTCCACAAAATTAATAATTTTCACATACACAAATAAAATCAATTTTAAAAAATAATTAATAGCAAACAATAACCAAATAAATTCAATTTTTCACATAATTAATAATTTCATATTAATTCAATTTTTCACATAATTATGAATTTCTCACAAAATACAAATATTCACATAATAAATAATCTCATCAAAAAAAATCATTACAAATAAATAAATTCAAAATTTTAACGTGACTAATAATTTCTCACAAAATTAATAAATTCAACCTTTCACATAATTATTAATTTTATCACAACCATATAAGATCAATTTTCATAAATAATTAATAACTAAGCACAAAACTAATAAATTCAACACACATAATTAATAATTTTATCACAACCACATACGATTAATTTTCATAAACAACTAACTAAACACATAACTATTAAATTCAACAATTCACATGATTAACAAATCAAATAAAAATTAAAAAGTATTCACAAGTCAAAATCCACAAATATATAAATTTAATATATACAAAAAAATAACTAAGATAACTAAAACATGAATTAAAATATGAATCCAGACATTTAAATTAATTAATGACAATTCAAACTTACCTTCTTTGAATTGAAGGTAGAAAGAAAACTTGAAGAAGAATGGTCGTGGCGCCTCTGCTGGGAAGGGAAGGAGAGGAAAGGAGGAAAGTGTTTGTGTGCGTGAGTTGTGAGGGATCTTAGGGTTTAAGGCCGAATTCTTTTTTTTTTTTTGCAAATTGGCCCCGGGACGCTAGTCGGAGTGGCGTCCCGCTCTCTTCACCAACTTTTTTTTTTTATTTTCGCCCCGAGACGCCATTCCGACTGGCGTCTCGCTCTCCTATTTTTTATTTTTTTCAATTTTACCTCGGGACGTCACACACATTGGTGTCACGCCCCCTACAAGGTTTTTTTTTTTCAATTTTGCCCTGAATTTTATTTTTTTTAAAAAAATAGTTCGAGACGCCACTCCGAGTGGCGTCCCAAAATTTTCCCACAAGCGAGACGCCACTCCAAATGGCGTCCCGACCTATTTTTCAATTTTGAATAAAAAATACAATATTTATTTTATAAACCCGTAAAATTGCTATCCTTGGGGCAAAATTTTATTTGTTTACATTGAGAAACTTCAAGCACATATCGGTGAAGAGGAAACAAAAGCAAAAGGCTCGTAAACCTAACACCAACAATCTTCAAGGTTTTCCCTTTACTATCATCGTAATATAGCTACCCTTTATGTATCAAAATTGTAAACAATATTTAAATTTATTTCAGATTTAGCCATTAGAAGTAATTCCTGCTATCCGAGAGAATTTTTCAACGTCGTGCGGTGAGAAAGTGCCTACGGATCCTAGAAAGTCTGCCGCTTTCATCGAGGAAATGACTAATTTCGAAGTTTGTGCGCACAAAGCGATGATCAGTGTAATATTATGAAACTGCAGATGACAAATCAGAAGCCTCTGAATATTGTCGATAGAATGGTGGAGATTAGGTTTGGGGTTGTTCAAGGAAATATAAAGTAGTTGGTGAGTATTGTGGAAATGCTACAAAATCAACAAAAAATTGATGTGAAGGAAGTGGGAAACAGAGATAGAAATGACGACAAGATGGGTCCAAACGAAGGTGTAGATGTTTCAAGTTTTTGTTATCCAATTGCATTCGTATTATTTGTACCTGCCAAAATGATTGTAATTTTATAGCTCCTTGTTTACTTATATAGATGATGGTGAAGATAAATCGAGTTTGGATGCATGTAAAAAGTAGGCGGCAATGAAGGTACTTTTATAGTTGATATGTTATTAATAGTAACTTGAGGAAAAAATATGAATTTCTCATGAAATTAGTTCTTAGCACATAATACACTTATTCTTCGTGGATGGATGATGTCGAATAACATATTTCCGATTATAGAGATAAACATACTGTTGAATATGAGTCAAATCAACTTACGGCTTATAAGATTTATCTTATCATTGTCAATGGCGACTGCAATGATCGCCATTGGCTTCAGCCGAACTCATCTTTTGTTGTTGGATTGCTTTCGAGTTGTTCGTTGGATGTCTCTTGGAAATATCTCGATACCCTTCACTACATCTCGAAGATGGAGTTTAAGGGATTTCATGTTTTTAGGGAAGGTAATCGGGTCGCTGGCGCCTTATCTAAAGCTTCCCCCTCTTGTCACCTTAAGACATATTTGAGTCGTTAGAGGCGGATAGACTGGGCTTCATTTTTATCATCAGGATGTTCAATCTATGGAGTGATGATGGTTTTATCTTAGTCTCGTTGGCGGCATGTGGCCTGTTTTGTTTATTTCTCAGCTATGTGTTCGGCTTGTGACCGTTCATCTTGTTTTTACTTGTTTCTCTTTCGTTAATCTGAAATCTTTAGGATTTTTAGTTATACTCGATTCAAGGCTTCTCTAGATTTGGAAGTGCCAAATATCAACTTATCTATACAAAAAATACAACTGTGTAAACAACTGATTCATATTGCCTAGGTTGTCCACAACAAGTGGCCCATTCCATGCTGCAATTTGAGCTACATTACAAAACTCACATTTAATAATTCATCTAACATCTTGATATATACCTATATAGAATCTCTCTTAGCACCAACCAAAAAACACTCCTCTCTTTTTTCTCCAAAAACTATGGAACCCCCCTCCTGGGAATCTAGTGTTACAGATTCCATCAATACCATTTATCTTCTTTTCTCAGCGTACTTGGTTTTTGTAATGCAACTCGGGTTTGCAATGCTTTGCGCGGGCTCTGTCCGGGCCAAGAACGCCATGAACATCATGCTGACCAACGTGGTCGACGCGGTGGTCGGTAGCCTATCTTATTTCTTATTTGGGTTCGCTTTCGCCTTTGGCGAAGGCCTAAATAAGAACCCGTTCATAGGGACAAGCCATTTTGCTCTCAAAGACATTCCAACAACCACTTATGATTATAGTTTCTTTCTTTATCAATGGGCTTTTGCTATTGCAGTGGCTGGCATTACTAGTGGATCCATTGCTGAAAGAACCCAATTTAGTGCCTATTTAATTTTCTCATTTGTTCTGTCCGGGTTTGTTTACCCCGTTGTGGCCCACTGGGTTTGGTCATCTAGTGGATGGCTTAGCCCAAATTCTTCGGGACCATTATTGTTTGGTTCGGGTGCTATTGATTTTGCTGGGAGCGGGGTGGTTCACTTAGTGGGTGGTGTTGCTGGGCTTTGGGGCTCGCTTGTAGAAGGCCCGAGAGTGGGCCGGTTTGATGCCTTCGGTAAGCCCATTGCAATGCGTGGACATAATGCAACTTTAGTGGTTCTTGGAACCTTTTTGCTATGGTTCGGATGGTTCGGGTTCAATCCTGGTTCATTCAACAAGATTCTTGTACGCTATCCAAACACGACAGACCAAGGACATTGGACTGCGGTGGGCCGGACAGCGGTCACCACCACGTTGGCCGGTTCCACGGCAGGAATCGTCACTTTATTCGGACGACGATTACTCGTGGGTCACTGGGATGCCCTAGACGTTTGCAATGGTGTGCTAGGTGGGTTCATTGCGATTACTTCAGGGTGCTCGGTGGTGGAACCATGGGCCGCAATAGTGTGTGGGTTCTTCGCCGCTTGGGTTCTCATTGGACTTAACATCTTGGCCCTAAAATTCCAACTCGACGACCCACTAGAAGCGGCCCAATTGCATGGTGGGTGTGGAGCTTGGGGCTTGATCTTTACAGGGTTGTTCGCTAAAGAGGAGTTCGTGACCCAGGTATATGATTTGGGCCTGATAGGAGTGACCAGATCATATGGGCTCTTGTTGGGAGGTGGGTGGGGCCTTATTGGAGCTCAAGTAGTTGAACTCTTGGTTGTATTGGGCTGGGTTAGCCTCACCATGGGCCCCTTATTTTATCTGCTTAATTGGCTTAGAATTTTGAGGATATCCGTGGATGAGGAAATAGCTGGACTCGATGTATCTAGCCATGGAGGATATGCCTACAATGCAAATGAAGAAGAAACGGGTCCACGATTTTACGGAGAATATATGCGACTGCAAAATAATTCTTAGTTTTCATACTTTTTCTTATGGTTTTCATGGAGTTGCAATCCTAAATTTATTTGTTTTGTGTATATTGTGGGGCATTGTTTCTTTCTTTGTACATTTGATTATGTAGAGCATTATTTCGATTCTTAATTTATTACTTACTCGAGGTATTTATTGAAAATAATGTAATATATATAACGTGTGTATATTTTGAAATATTGATGTCTCATCTATTTAGAAAACTTATACTATTTATTTATTTAAAAGTATAATTAAGATTAATTTAAGTATATAGTTAGAGTTGAATAAAATTTTGGCATCTGATAAGTCCAAAAAGTTGGGTTATCAAATAAAGGGGGTACTAACCTCCAAAGAGATCAGCGACCTGAAATTGCCTTCAAATACGTCACAACAACCTGCCAAACCTTCCACGAATCTCCTGGCGACCTGGCTGATCTTGCAAAATAGCGCCTCAAACGGGCTGGATTTCGAGCCCGTTAAGGCCCTCCGACGCTTAAGTTAATAAGCAAAATCACCACTCAACTCTCTTTTCAACTATTATAATAATGCGATATCGACTTAATAATAATATAATAAGGGGCATACGCCTCCTTTTATATAGAGATTGGGGAAGTCTTCGATGTCACAACTCTACAATCGACTCCCAATCGGGACTCTCCCCGCATGTTAAGTTCCCATACATAACAAATCTCTTTAGTAAAATAGGCCTGAGCCCTTTATACGACCCACGAAAAACCATATACATGAATCACCTTAAGCCCACAGGCTTAGCATTCACAAGGCCCAACAACGAGCTCAAGTATACAGCTCAAACCATAAGAGATCACGACCCTATATGAGAACTCATCCCCATACTACAGGTCGCTACTCTACACAAACCAGCTCGCTCCCTCCATAAAGACACAATTCAACTCGCCCATCTCCTAGGAGGAACACCCTCTCCTAAAAATGAGGTCGTTTACCAAAAATACCCTCATACAACAAACAATATCACGTAAGAACATTTTTGTCCGTATCAACTAGTCCCCCATGTTTTAGCTGATTAAGGCACCAAATCAGGTAAGACATGTAAAAACACAATCACAACAACCAATCAATCATACATGTTACCAATTCACACTTCGAAATCACAAATCAAATTATAATACTCAATTTACCATTATGAATTATTAAATATACCGGCGACCTGTAAATGTTCAGCTCATAGAGCTCGCTTATGTTAAGACAGGATTATCATCCCGCGGAGGACGACCTGTAAGTCCCTAGATTAAGTCCCCAATTACACACATAACGACCTGGAACCACACCACAGTTACCTTCCGACCTGAAATCACATCCTAACCCAAAGAATTCCCCACAACATAATCATAAGCAGCCACAAAATTCAAACCACGCCTTCTCTTATACATCCAATCCCACTTAAACTTCATTAAATGCAGCCTGACACCGTGTCAGGCATGTGTCACTCCACAATTATCTCGTAGTATAATAAACACAGTGGGCCCAGAATAAAAGGCCCAAAATACTCCCCGAGTAAACCCTATTAACTCTCGCTTCAATCTGTCCCATCAGCTTTCCGCCGCCCCATACATAAGAATCATTTCATCTTCCCCATTCACCACTTTTACGCAATTGCAATAAAAAAACTACCATTTTCTCTCTGCAAAAAAGCTCATCATCCAGCCATCGTTCGAGAATCTATCAACAGCTCATCATCCATCAACGACCTACAGCTCACGAAAAATGTGTAAGTCCCCAGATCTCTGCTTTATAATAATTTAATCGCACTATTTAAAAATTATAACTGCATTTGTTGAGATACGCTTGTTCTGTGTTATCCCCTCCCCGAATACGTTCAATTTGTGAATGAATTAGCATCCTCGAATACGAATTCGCGAAACTCCACTCTCTCCCCTGATTCCAACCCTACTGAAAACCCCTTCATCTTAGAAAAAAGACAAAAACAACCCTTAACACTTTCCTCCGGCCTCCGCGACGAGCCAGAGGGCGACGTCCATTGGTCGGAGCTTCAAGCCCAAACCAGAGCCCACGCCGAGGCCCAAGCTCTAATAGATAACATACCCGAAGCTTCGTCCTCCAGCCCTCTAACCCCTACACACATTCCAGAGGGCCTCCCTCTACCAAAATCCAATACTCCTCCCCCTTGCGAACATTTTAGGGAAAATCCAGTGACTGTAGCGCATTCCCTATCCGTGGTCGACCTACCCTCCTCATCTCGTGCGACCAAAAAAATTAAGCACAATTACTGGCTACTCCCCAACCCAAAGAAATTAGATAAATTTAAGAGAATTCTTAACCTTCCAGAGACAACCAAGATGGTCCTGCCTGACAGCCCCTATTAAGATCCCCTGCGACCTCTCCCCAATCACATCACCCTCTTTGACACACTTCTGGTGGCGGGTTTTAGATTCCCAGCGCACCCATTTTATGTTCAAATATCAAACCTGTACAAAACTTCCCCCTTGCATTTAACTCCTAACTCCATGAAGTACCTAGCTGGATACCTTATATTATGTAAATATTACGACACCCAGCCTGACTCAGGTTTCTTTCACTTCTGCTTTCAAATAAAATACCAACAGAACTCCTTCTATCTCTCCTCTCGCTCGGGGCTAGCTCGCTTTCTGATAAACCCCCCCAACAAAGTCCCCGAGTGGAAGAAGAACTTCTTCTTTATCCATAATACGGAAGACTGGCCTCTTATAACCGAGCTACAAAATCGTACCCCCAAACAATACAAACCACCTACTTCCAAAGAATGCCCTCGTCTATATAAAAAATATTCAGAAGAGCTCGCGAAATGGAGCAAACGCCATTTCGATGTGGTGCACCTCACCAGTCGATCCGATATTCTCCGTTATGTGGGTATTGACTCTCGACCAGTCGAACCGGATCTTTTCATCACCGAATTAGACTTTGGTAGGTGTTTTAGGTTTTATAATTACACCATATTTCGTACTGTAAGAGAAAAACTGAATAATAACATTCTCCCTGTCCACTGAAGTGGCCTTCATCAACAATTGCGCCACAGCTCGCTCAGAGGAAGCCAAAAAACCATCCTCTCCACAGCCCACAGCTCCCCTTGTCCCCGCTCCCATTAATGTGGACAAGGAGCCACAACAGGCCTTTGGGACAGCCACCGACGACGAGGAGGAAGCCCAATTGGTGAGGCGAGCTATCAAAAATAAGGGGAAGCGACCCCTTAAACCTGTGCCACAGATCCCAGCAGCGAGGAGCCCTAGCCCACCAGAACCAAAGCGCCGTCGCCTTCGTAAGGGCCCCGCGATGACCTCTGCTGATACATCTGACCGGAGCAAGGTACTGGCAAAGTGCGACAAGGGTGAGGATGTCCAAACCCTTCTCAACGAGCACGCGATCAAACAGGTAGACTTTAAAGAACCCTTCACCTCAATATATCGATCACTTTACGGATACTCACAAAACATCTTGATACAGCTGAGACCTTTGTTCTCCGAGCTCTCCGAGGAGTTAATAGCTCGTTCAGCAGAGAGCAAGCTCCAAAAAACATGTGACGAGCTAACTACACAAACCGAACAACAAACCCGGCAGCTGTCGCTAACGCAAGGAGAATTGGATGGAGCACTCAAGCTGTTGAAAACTCGTGAGGAGGAAATAGCCATCCTGAAGAGTCAAGTAAACAGCTTGAAGGATGAGGCAGATCGCACAGATAATGAGCTGAAAAATGCCCAAAAGAAGACTGAAGAGCTCAAAGGCGTACAAAAACAGGCTGAAGAATTCAAACTGCAGATTCAAGAGCTCCAAGCACAGGTGAAAACAGCTCGCGAAGAAGGCAAGACTGAAGGTCGACGAACCTTCCTCACCAGCACGGTTGGCAGGAAATTCATTGATGCTTACCGACAAGAGCTGGTGGAGGCATATGAAAAGTCCTCTATCTACTTCGGAGTGATGGCTGGTGGCGCCTCAGAATGGGTTTATATACAGTGTCCAATATGATAAAGGAGGAGATCGCTGCGCTAAACGTCACATACACTCCCAACGTCAAAGCATTTATCGATAAACTAACCCCCTTTAGCAGCTTTAAGGGCGACTGGACGCAACCAATCAACGCGAAGTGGTGGTTATCTTGTCAGAATCGAGCTGCCTTGTCTGCAGTGGTACATGCCGAGCTAGAGACGCCTCTGGACGACCTGCTCCCTGAGTCAGAATCAATCACTACAAATCCTCTTGCTACGACCCTGCCTACTAAAAATATTGCTTAAGATTTTATCACTTGTCTGCTCGAATTTTGTACAATCAATTTATCACTCATGCTGCTACTTTTATATTTTCTTTCATTATCTGCGCAGCTGTTTAGTTTTCAATGTTTAACCCTGCGAAAAAAGCTCGCAAAGCAACCAAGCACAAATTAACTTTACGAAAAGTCACAAACAACCGCACTTTCCATTCTGAGATCGCTGGATCTCAGTCAGATAAGAAGCCATAAACAACGCAATCAATCAGCACTTAACACATGTTAGCTCGCATAAGAACATTAGTCAGAAAACAGGGAAATCAAACATCACAACCACGCAACCATAAAGAACAAAATAGCTCGCAAAACTTTATTCATCTTAGTACTCAATATTCCAAACATTATGCGGGTGAAGTGCCCTCCGATCCAGAGTTACCTTCTCCCGCCACAAAAACTCAACACGTACCACAAACACAAAACTCTCCACAAGCTCGCTTGGTCGGGAGAAGTGCCCTCCGATCCAGAGTTACCTCCTCCCGCCACAACAACTACACTTATCACAAACTCACACTTTCCACTAGCTCGCCTCTGCACAAACTTTCCGCGGGAGAAGTGCCCTTCGGTCCAGAGTTACCCTCTCCCGCCACAAAAACACAACACTTATCACAAACTTACACTTTCCACTAGCTTGCCTTCACATAAACTTTCTGCGGGAGAAGTGCCCTCCGGTCCAGAGTTACCTTCTCCCGCCGCTCACTCTCTACGCATAATATTTTTTCAAGTGGCATACGTTCCAGCTTCGTGGCAAGACCTTTCCATTTGCATCTTTAAGTATATATGCCCCTCCTCGCAACACCTTCGTCACTTTAAATGGCCCAACCCAGTTTGGCGCCAACTTCTTAGTCATCTTCAATGCATCCGCCCTCTTCCACACCAGATCACCGACCTGGAAACAACGATGTTTAACTCGCTTATTAAAAGCAGCTTGTACTCTCTATTTATAATGTTCAACCCGAGCTGCAGCTCTCTCTCTTATCTCATCAATCGTCTCAATCGCCCCTCGAGCCAATCTCTCATCTCCTCCACATTAAAAGTTATCAATCGTTGCGAACCTCCAACTATCTCCTCTGGAATGACCGCATCCATCCTATAAACCAAGCTGAACGGCGACTCCCCCGTGGTAGTTCGGGGAGTCGTTCGATAAGCCCATAGGACCGATGCGAGCTCTTCTTCCCAAAGTCCTCCTGTTTTCTCCAATCGCAGCTTAAGTCCCTGCACAATTATTCGATTAGTAACTTCCACTTGTCCATTGGTTTGCGGATGTGCCACAGAAGAAAATCGCTGCCTCATCCCCATCTCTTTACACCATTTTTGCATTTTTTTGCCATTAAACTGAGTTCCATTATCCGAAAATAACACCCGCGGTATTCCAAACCTGAAAAATATGTTATCAAAAATAAAGTCCATTATGTGTTGCTCGCTTATCCCTGTAACGGCTTCAGCCTCCACCCACTTTGTAAAGTAATCAACCGCCACCACTAAGTACTCTTTGTTGCTCGGGGTCTTTGGAAAAGGACCCACAAGATCGATTCCCCACTGCGCAAATGGACACGGCGAGCTCATAACCATCATCTCTTCAGCCGATATATGAATAACCGGAGCATGCATTTGACACCTCTTACACATTCGAACCAGCTCGTTAGCCATAGTTTTCATCCCGGGCCAAAAGAAACCAGCTCGCAAGGTTACGCCCAGCAATGCCTTTCCCTTCGCATGATCGCCACAATACCCTTCATGTATCTCTTTCAATACTTCCGCTCCTCGATCTATAGCTAAACACTTCAGAAAAGGTACAAAGCGCGACCTTTTATACAGTTCTTCATGTATTACACAAAAGCGAGCTGCTACTTTGGCCTCCTTCATCGTTAACCTCTCTGCCCCTTCTTTTGCTTTAACTAAGACTTCCCAAATAGGTGTACGCCAGTCATCTCTTTCTTCAAGTACCATAACATCTTTACCTCTTTCCACGCTACTATGCTCCAGCTCCATCAATGTAACTGTCCGAGTATCACAAGTCCCCAGGGCCCCTGCTATTCTAGCGAGCTGATCGGCACGGGTATTCTCAGCTCGCGGTAAATGCTCCAGCTTGAATTCATCAAAATGTGTGATCTCTTCGCGCAACTTGTTCAAATACACAGCCATCCGCTCTTCCTTAGCCTCAAAAGATCCATCGAACTGACGAGCTATCAGCTGGGAGTCAGTATATGTAACATCCATACATCCAATGCATATTTATTTAATTATTTATTTATCATCATGCATTAAAAATATAATTCTAGTCCCGAGCTCGTCGCCATAAATGAATTCCTATCTTAGTTTTAAATAATCTAAGAATTCTATTTAAATGAATTTATAGTTCGTTTTCAAATAAAATTATATTATATATTTCTAAGAAATTATTATAATTATTTAGTAATTTAATTATTTATTTAAATTACTATTGAGTCGTCTATGAATATATTTCAATTTCTAAAATTTTTATAATTTATTTATATTATAATTATTTTTAATAATTTAAAATACTATTGGGTCGTTCACGAAATTATTGGATTTAAAACTTAAGTCGTTATTGGGTCGGACTCTTTACGGACTTTAAAAACGAGCCCAATGGTTAGCCCAAGTCCACTAAACCTAAGCCCTAACCTTCCATAATTAAATCCTAAGCCTAGTTTATAAAGAAAAATCCAAACCCCATCAACTTTTACAAGCATTCTGCATACGGCGACATTAGGTAAATAACTTTGTTTTTCAGACTTTTCTCAATAAAAACCAACAAACTCAATCCCACGTTCCGGCAGCCATCGCAACCGAAACGGCTGCCGATTTCTATCATCAACCTTGCCAACATCACGACTTCATCAACATCAAACGAATCCCGGCTGAAAACCCGTCAAAACTCCGCCAAAAGGTCCACCGCAGCCATGTTCTTCCCGAACGTTTTTCAGGCCCAAACTCGAACAACCAGACCACCACCACAGTCCTTTCCGGCAAACCACCACCACCTAACCCTGCCAATGTTTTCCCAAACGTACAGCCCGAAGTCCAGGCCGATTATCTCCGACCCAAAAACCCGACGGCAGCAAAACCGTTTCCGGCAGCCCACAGCGACCCCAAACCCGTAGCCACCCCAACAACCATCTCGGACAAATCACCACCCTCAACCACCAACGCCTTCTTAGCCGAACCACGGCCCGACTCAAACCATCGAGCAGCCCCACGAGGACCCAGCCGCAGCCGAACCGCAGCCCAATTTCCAGCCACCTGCCGACAACCGCCACACAAAACCACCGCCGCCACCTTCAGTCCGCCCCAGCCGTGGTCAGGCGCCGCCGTCAAATCGAATCGCGGTCGAGCCCCGTCACCGCTGTGTCCCGCCGTGGAGCCGGAGAAGCCGTCTCCTCCGCCCGTTGTCGATAGTCGCCACCCCCAACTTTCAGCCGCCAGCGAAGCAAACCCCACAACGAACCAGCCGCCATGGTTTCACACCGCCGCACACAACCGCCTGTGCCCGTCGCCCCACCTTTCGGACAGAGCGGAGCGGGGGCACAACCGCCCGTTTCTCTGTCGCCCGCCCTCGCCGGTTGCAGCCAACCACCACCCGATGCCGCCATGGTTCAGTCGCCGACGATGATTGAGCAAGAAAGAGGCTCTGGCCGATTCTTGCTTTGGGGAAAAAGGGGAAAGAGACGGGAGGAGGAAAGGATTAAGGGCTGGACTCCCCTTTTATTCCAACAAACTTTTCCAAAATTGCAGATTGAGCCCCAGCCTCTTTCCACCTTTTCAATTGAAACCCCAGATTTCCAATAACCCCTATCCAGCCCCAAAACATGTTTCAAAACTGCACTCCAGTCCTTTTTAATTATTATTGCTATTATATTATTATTATTAACATTATTATTGTTATTATTATTATAATTATTATTATCATTAATATTATTATTATTATTACTATTATTATTATTATTACTATTTTAAATATGAAAAATACTAATTAAATATATTTTTCTAATTTATTAGGTGACGAGCAATAAGGGGACTTAGGATTTCAACTACGTGCATATCACTCGACTTTCCAYGACATWTTTACGAGGTAGGGACCACCGACTTGTCTATGTTCAATTTTACATTCTTAAATCTACGTGCTATGTGTATCATGAAATTTGATGTTTATAAAATCTAATATAGACGTAGACCTAAAGTTGTCTGTGATCGAAAGTTGTCATCGGGTTTATCCCGGCGTGCTATACCCATTGATTAAAACCAGGGGCCTTATGTGCCTATGACCTAAAGTGTCATCGAGGAAACTCGCCGCGTTTTAGCTGCAGTCAACTATTTTTCGACGTTAAAATTGCGAATTCTATGGTTAATTGTGTTATATTTGAGTTGTATGATTTTGCATGGAAATGTYGGTGTAACTATTGAGTACGTTGAGCTCATCCCAAATCAACGATATTTTTTTTCAGGTACCAACGACGATATCGAGTGAATGGGAGACGAGGAAATGAATAAAACTTTGACACTGGATTTATGTTCTTAAATTATTTTATTGTTTTGATTAAAAGTCGAATTAGACATAAATGCGTGTTTTTAAATTATTTTCCATTGGTGGAGTTTTAGATATTTATATTATGAATGTTATGTTCCGCTGYGTRATTTTGAACCTTAAGAAAATYTTCTATTTTCTKTTGATCTTTTATATTAAAATTTCGAAAATTTGACATTTATTGTGACGCCAAGATTTCTATATTTAATTATTTTAAAAATATAAATCATTTTTAAACTAAAGTGAAATCGGGGCGTTACAGTATACACCCACAACCTCCGTGCCCCAAGGTCGCTCGCCATCTTGATACCTTGCAATACAGCTTCATACTCTGTCTCATTATTGTATGCTTTAAATCCTAGCTTGATCGCAAACTCCAAGTTTTCTCCTTCCGGGCTGGTCAATACAATACCCAGCCCTGCTCCCGATGCCATAGTTGAACCATCTGTATACAGGGTCCATGCTTTCACTTCCTTATCCACCTCAGCTGGCTTCGCCATCTCTTGTAAAAAGTCTGCTAACACCTGCGCCTTGATAGCCACCCTTGGCTCATAAACTACATCATATTCACTCTACTCTACAGCCCACTTCACCAACCTCCCCGATACATTAGGATTACCTAGAACCTACTTGAGAGCTAGGTTAGTACGTACCTTCACTATGTGACTCAAGAAATAAGGTCTCAACTTCCTCGCTGTACAAACCAACACAAATCCTCCCTTCTCCAGCTCGGTAAACTTCAACTCAGCCCCGTGCAGCATCCTACTGATGTAATAGATAGGCTTTTGTGTGCCCGCCTCTTCTCTTATCAACACAGAGCTTACAACGACCTCTCCTATAGATATATATAAAACCAAATCCTCTCCAGGCATAGGTTTAGTCAATAACGGTATCTTCGCCAAGCATTTCTTTAATTCCTCAAATGCACTCGCAGCTTCCTCTATCTACTCAAACTTGGATCTTTTTCGAAGTGCCCTAAAAAATGGGACACCCCTTTCTGCCGACCTGGAGATAAAACGACTGAGACCTGCCATCCGACCTGTAAGTACCTGAACATCACGTACTTTGCGAGGATGTGGCATCTCCGAAACTGCTCACACCTTTTCTGGATTAACTTCAATTCCTCGCTCTGTCACCATATATCCCAAAAACTTCCCAGACCTTACGCCAAACGCACATTTTTTTGGATTGAGCTTCATCCCATACTGCCTTAATATAACGAATGTCTTCTTCAAATCCTCCACATGGGATTCAGCTCGCTTGCTCTTAACCATCATGCCATCAACATAGACCTCCATAGTAGACCCCAGCAGATTTAAACATGCGATCCACCAACCTCTGATAGGTCGCTCCTGCATTCTTCAAGCCAAAAGGCATGGATATAAAACAATACGTACCCGTAGAAGTGACAAAACTTACTTTGGGCTGATCTTCCTTTGCAAAAGGTATTTGGTGATACCCCTGTGAAGCATCCATCATGCTTAATATCTCACACCCTGAAGTAGAATCCACCAACTGATCAATTCGAGGGAAAGGATAATGATCCTTCGGGCAAGATTTATTTAGGTCACGAAAATCCACGCACATCCTCCACTTCTGAGCTGGTTTTGGCACCATCACAACATTAGATAAATACTCAGGGAATTGAATCTCCCTTATGTGGCCAGCTTTCAACAATTTCTGCACCTCCTCTTCAATTACTTTATACAATTCTGGCCCAGAATGTCTCCTCTTCTGCTTTACCGACCTCGCCTCCGGATCCGCATTTAAATGATGTTGCGCGACCTCCAATGACACCCCAGTTAACTCTCCATCTCCGAACGCAAATACATCCGTAAACTCTCTTAACAGCCCGATCAGCTCGTGCCTCAACGTTTCATGTATTAGGGTTCCTACCCTTGTGGTATACTCTGGGCGATCTTCTTCTAATGAAATCTCCATCATCTCTTCATTCGGTTGAACAGAGTTTTTCGGCTCCTTCATTTTATTTACATTAAGCGCTCCCTCCGGCTGTTCGTCACCGCTTTCGCGCTTATTCTCCCTCAATCCTTTCCTAACTGCCAACTGATAGCATGATCTCGCGACCTGTTGTTCAGCGATGACTTCTCCTACTTTGTCACCCACTGGATACTTGATGCTCATGTGATAGGTCGATGTTACCGCTTGGAACATATTAAGGGCAGGTCGCCCTAATATCGCATTATAGGCTGACCTCCCTCGGATGATCAAAAACTTCAAGCTCTTCTCCACTCGCGATTCGTTTTTTCCCAGTACCACCTGCAACGTCAACTCGCCCTACGTATTCACCTGTGCCCCATTGAACGCATATATGGGCGTATTCACAGAACGCACCCTTTTCTCCACCTCCATTTGTTCGAGATAATCCGTGTATATGATGTTTTTTCCGAGCTTCCATTGTCCACAAAAATTCTGCCTACGTCGTACCCTGCAATCTTTGCCTCAATCACCAATGCATCATTGTGCTCCTCCTGCAGCCCGCTCCGATCATTGGAGCCAAAAGAAATGACTGGCCCCACAACCTGTGGTTGCCTTCTCACACTAGCGACCTCCCATGTTCCTGAACGAGCTGACTTAACGTGCCTTTTCCGCTCATTATTAGAATCACCGTCCGTCGGTCCACCCGAAATCATGTTAATCCTTCCTCTATTCCTTCGTAGACCATCATGTCCCTGATTCCCCTGTTGTCGTTGTCTCGCGACCTGTTGCTGGGGCGGACCTCCTGGTGGTGGTGGAGGTAGCAGTCGCCCCTGTTCCTTTGGCTCCCTCTCCTTATAAATCACCTCTTTCAAGTGCCCCGCTCTTATAAGCCTCTCTATATCTTCCTTGAGGTGCCTGCATTTTTCTGTGAAATGTCCATAGTTATTATGAAATAAGCAAAATGAGGTAGTTTTGGGATGAGTAGGGATAGGTGTGCGATCCTCTGGCCATCTTATAGCATCGGGCACCAGACGCTCCATAATACCGAACACCTTAGCTCGCGGATACGCCAATGGGGTGAGATCTTCCTCTCTCTAATCCCACATACTCTCATCCATCTTTTTAATAATTACAGAGCTCAGGCTCAAGAGCCCGCGCACTATTCTTCTTGGTTCTCTCCTCAGGTCCCTTATAGATCCGCTTTCTCCCACATCCCCAACTTCCCTACCAAAACGTGCTCGATGTTCTTCTTCATCTTCCTCCACCTGTACGTACTTATGACATCTCGCAAGAACCTCGTCATAGGTTCGTGCCTCCTTCTTAACCAGTGACTTGCGTAAATCTTCTCTTCTTAACCCCTGGTGCAAAGCTTCGACCTTCATCTCATCAGTGGCAGTGGGTACCTCCAAAGTGGTGCTGGTGAACCTGTTGAGATATTGCTTATGTGTCTCGTCAGGTCGCTGAACCATGGTAAAAAGCGACTGTGCTGTCTTCTCACTCTACCTCACGCTAGAGAACTGCTTCAAAAAAGCAGCTTGCAATACTTGATAATTGGTAATCCTTCCTCGCGGGAGCTGGTAGAACCAGTTTTGCGCGATCCCTCTCAAGGTGGATACAAAAGCCCGACATGCCATTGCATCCGTGTAACTGTGTAACATTCTCGCATTTTCAAAGAGCTGTAGGTGCTCGATTGGGTCCGTTGTTCCCCGATATTGAAATTCTAATGCCTTATAACTTTTAGGCATTGCTGCGTGCATCATATCCTCTGAGAAAAGATGTCCCTCGTCCCCATCAAATTTCTCCCCATCTACTCGCTTTTGTAACTTCAGCATAGCCTCCTGCAAATCTCTAAAAGCCTTATTCTGCGGCCCTATCTCGGTTTCCCCCTTTCCTTCCTTAAATCCACTGCCACTCTTTCGAGTTTTCTCTTGAGACCTACCATCCGTATCCAAGGTATGGGTCTCGCTTTCACTAACGTGCTTACTGTGTCGGCGACCTCTACGCTTATAATGGCTTCGCTTCACTTTCACTCCCTTCCCTCTCCACTTATGAACATAAGAATCTATGGATGAGGTAGAACTATAAGCATCTTCATCTTTCCTCTTACTCCGTCCTCTCTTTTGAGACAGTCTCTTAGACAGAGATTTCTCATTTTGTTTTACTCTCCTGATCGCCGACTCTTCCTCTTACTTGCTAACCACTCTATCACCCTTTTCTTTCCCAGTACTCAGCTCGCCTGCTAAGTACCTACGTAACTCAACGTGCTTCTCTAATGGCACGAAATCCATAAGCCCTTCCAAAAACCCCTTCTTAATCTGGCAGGGCCCCTCCTTCGGCAAGTCTTCCACCTCTTTCGTCCCTACGTGGATCGATTTCTGTGTTTCCATCTCTTGTGTCTTTGTCCCTAAACCTTCCACCAGCCCTTTTCCCTCACGCTTCTTGGGAGAGGGCGGCGGTGTATTACCAGTGCCCTGAATTGCTGGATCCACCTGAGAAGATGTTAGTCCATCCCTTGTCATATCTTGTTCGTTGATATCCGCCAATCTATTCTTCTTCTTTTTGTTGTTCACCACAAAACCATAATGCAAGGTCCTAGGAATTATGTTACCGTCCTTCATGTTTTGCTTCTGAAATATCTCACGCCTTTCGCTCAAGGACTCGTTGTCCCTCTTTCCCACAGACGGCGCCAAT
The DNA here is from genome assembly GCA_014905375.1 of Phtheirospermum japonicum. Lineage (NCBI taxonomy): Eukaryota > Viridiplantae > Streptophyta > Magnoliopsida > Lamiales > Orobanchaceae > Phtheirospermum > Phtheirospermum japonicum. The sequence goes on along the minus strand of BMAC01000253.1, from coordinate 1,110,751 downwards.
TTAATAAGTCCAAATAGTTGAGCTATCAAATAAAGGGGGTACTAACCTCAAAAGAGATCAGCGACCTGAAATTGCCTTCAAATATGTCACAGCAACTTGCCAAGCCTTCCACGAATCTCCTGGCGACCTGGCTGATCCTGCAAAACAGCACCTCAAACGGGCCGGATTTCGAGCCCGTTAAGGCCCTCCGACGCTTAAGTTAATAAGCTAAATCACCACTCAACTCTCTCTTCAACTATAATAATAATGCGATATCGACTTAATAATAATATAATGAGGGGCATACGCCTCCTTTTATATAGAGATTGGGGAAGTGTCCCTCAATCTAGGGTTACCTTCTATAACCCCAATTCCATTCATATCACAACTCTACAATCGACTCCCAATCGGGACTCTCCCCGCATGTTAAGTTCCCATACATAATAAATCTCTTTAGTAAAACAGGCCTGGGCCCTTTATACGACCCACGAAAAACCATATACATGAATCACCTTAAGCCCACAGGCTTAGCATTCACAAGGCCCAACAACGAGCTCAAGTATACATCTCAAACCATAAGAGATCACGACCCTATATGAGAACTCATCCCCATACTACAGGTCGCTACTCTACACAAACCAGCTCGCTCCCTCCATAAAGACACAATTCAGCTCGCCCATCTCCTAGGAGGAACACCATCTCCAGAAATGAGGTCGCTTACCAAAAATACCCTCATACAACAAACAATATCACGTAAGGACATTTTAGTCCGTATCAGCATCAAATTAATTTTATTTTTATTGAGACAATGAAAAGGTAATTATAGTTTACATGGTGTAAATTTTTTTTAAGAATGTGACTGTTCTAAAAAAAAGACCTACTATTTTACAAAATGTTATTTATAGTATTTTATTTTTAAAATACATTATTTTAAAAATATTATTAAAGTAATGATGTAATATAACTAATTTTTCTCATCTATTATTTCAAGAATAATATTATACACACACACGTACTAGTTCAACACCCGCATATTATGCGGGATAAAAGAAAAGGTAGCATTCATTAAAATATTAAAAAATTATTTTAAAAATGGTAACATTATTTAAGAAAAGGTAGCATTCATTAAAATATTAAAAAATAATTTTAAAAATGGTAACATTATTTGTTCTATTTACGGGAAGATTGTTATTCATAATAAATAATTCTTACACACAAATCGAAATATTTGTTTTAACAATAAAGAATTTTTATTTTTACTCGGGAGTCACAAAATTAGTTGTAAGGTATAGCAAAATACCCTAAACTTGACGGGAAAACCCATAAAATTTTGAGTTTATAAAAGTGTAAAACATACAACACCCGCGTGTCACGTGTGAAATGTGATATAAAAATTAAAATTTACAAGACACTAATAATTCTATTTAAAAATCTCGTTCATCTAACTTGTAGTACAAGTAATATTATTTTATTATTCTTTTTCCTTTACTTTTTCTGTGCAAGAGTTATTTGTTCATGCAGATATATATGTGTACCAATGCATTATACTAGGATTATATAACGTGATTTAGAATGTTTTTAATATTTATTTTCCTAGGCATAGTAATTCTTTTTTTGGCATAACAATAGTTTTTCATATATTTTTAATGTTATTCTCAATGCATTATATTAGGATTAGATAAGAAAATTTAAGTTTAGATTTTTTTATACCCTTTTGTAATGATTCTATATAACACGTATATTAATTAAATAGAATATTTGAAATTTAAAAAATAAAATTATTTCAACTTTATAGATTCTTTTTCTAATTAAATATGACTTATTTATATTTTTATATTAGGAGAATAAAAGCAGGATATTTAATTTGACAAAAATGATAAAGAAAATATTGAATTAGGTAAAGTACAATTCAAAAACTGAATAAGACAAGGTAAAATATAATGAAAAAAAATATTAAATTAGGTAGATATTAGTCTCGAATGACAATGAAGCACCATAAGTTTCCCGAGATTAACGAAGTGTGGAAAACAGACACATGGGATAGGTATATATAGGAGATATAACATAGGGATGATAATAGCTGATAAGATCTCACAATATGAACAGGAGACGATAGAAAATATAGAGACAAAGCCACGAGCGACATATGGGGGTAATATCCCGAAAAATTCCGCTTGTGCAGACTTTTAGTCTTTATTTGATACTGGTGGTTTTTTCAGGTTTTCACTTGTGGTTTTTTTTACTAGAGTCAGTCGATGCTAGAACGAGTTCCTATTTGCTCGTCTGGATTGTGCGATTCACTCAACGGACTTGCCTCCTTTATGTGGTTAGATTTTGATTCTTCTCCTTCCCCGCTCTAGTTTGAATCATCACCCCGTACTTATTGATTGTGCTGGATGTACAAATATTACCTCGGGACCTCGGATTTTTCGATTTCAGAACTTTTGGATCTCTCATGATGGTTTCCATGACCTCATCGCTACTTCTTGGGCTCTTCCTTTCTAGGATAATAATCCTATCACCCACCTCATGGCTAAGTTGAGATAGATTCGAGGTTTTCTTCATGAATAGAATGCTCATCTTCGGGTTGAGGTGATTTAAGTGGATTGTTTGATTTTACAGTTAGATGTTTAGATACGGGGTATATCTAGGCTGGCATTGAGGCAGAAATTAACCTTCAGGTATAATACTCATTATTAATCGATACTCTTTGGTAGAAAGCTTTGCGGATTGGTCTACGGATGGTGATATAAGTCGACATATTTCTATCACATCATTAAGGCTCGGGTCAGAAAATCTTCCATCGGCTCTCTTTTGATTGGCAGGGCGATCACCATAGCCCTGAGGTGATCAAGAGTGAGATTATCTCTTTCTTTTCAGGCCATTTTCTCTGCTGACCAACCCTTAGCGGACCCAGGTTGTATCGATGAGTTTCTACAGCCTACTATTGACCCGCATTCGAATCTGCTCCTCTCGACGGTCCCAGGTACTGTGGGATATCTTTGGTCATTATGTTTATACGGCGTTCAGCTACTTCTTCGAATCCCCTTTGCTCCCCACTGACTTCAATTCTAATTTTATGGTCCTTACCTTGAAGATTAAGGGAGCGATTCGGGTGGAGGACTTTTTGCCTATTTCTCTTAGTAACTTCTTTTTCAAAGTCATTACTAAGATCATGGGGACTTGTCTTGGTACTTTCATTGGCAATGTCCTCTCAGATTCTCAGTTCGGGTTTCTTTTCGGAAAATAGATTCAAGACTGTAATGCGATGGCTTTAGAGGCCTTTAACTGTCTTAGTTCTCGCACCTTCGGTAAAAATATGATCATGAAGATTGACATTTGTAAAGCTTTTGATACATTGGATTGGGGTTTTTTGATGGTGATTCTATGCCACTTTGGATTTTTCCCCCCATTTTTGTTGGTTGGGTTGAGACCATTCTTCATTTAGCTCGCATTTCTGTGCTTTTTAATGGAAGTCCGGTTGGGTAATTTGATTGAACTAGGGAGGTTCTGTTTTGCATGTAATTGTGGTATTTTTCTCGTGTTTTTAATTAGGGTTTTATATCGTTTTAAGTAGTTTTTAAGTCGATTAGTTAAGTTTTCTAGGTTGTTTTTCTTGTTTTAGTATTATTTTGTGTTTCTTTTTGATTTTATATTTTATTGAGTTAAATGGTTTCAATTAATTTGAAGTTTGGTGAAATTCTTGGGTTTTTAGGTTCAAAATTCCTATTTTCATAGGTAAAGGCATTGAAGGACAAAATACTAGCCAAGGCACGCCAAACTCCAAGCCAAACTTGACGCCAAGAGAGGCTCCAAAACGCCCAACATTTTGGAATACTAGCCTAGACACGCCAACTCTGCCACCAAGACTGACGCCACAGGTTGCCAGCACTCGCCAACTCTGCCGCCAAGACTGATGCCACAGCTTGCCAGTGCTCGCCAACTCTACCCCCAAGACTGACGCCACAACTTGCCAGCGCTTGCCAACTCTGCTGCCAAGACTGACGCCACAGCTTGCCAGAGCTCGCCACACCTCTTGCCAGGGTGAAAATTTGGGTCAAACCCTGGTCAAACCTTGGAAATTCACACCTTAAAGGCTAATTTGGCCCATTTAAACCCAATTAAACCTAGTATAAATAGGAGACTACTCTCATTTTGTAAATGATCTCTCATTTTTCCCAACTCTTGCATGGGTTTGGGTAAAAATTCTCTCTCTAGTTCTTAGATTTAATTTCAAGCTTTGCCTTAGGTTTGTAAGCCTAAGAAGAATTCAAGTACTCCCTTGGATTTTATTTTGCTTGTAATTTCATTCAAGTATTTGGATTCTCTATTCAATTCAAGTAAGTTTTCCTTTATTTTCTTCCTTGTTCTTCAATCTCATGCATGTTCTTCAATTTATGAATTTTGCCTTGGCTCTTATATTTCTTGTTAGATCTTGTGATTTGTCCATAATATCTAGGTGAGTGACACACCAAGATCATAGATCGAGTCCTTGATCGTTTATATTTTTGAGTATTTCATATGCTTTATTTTTGTTTTCATGCACTTCTAAGTTGAATCCTAGATCTACACTTTGTCTTTAGTTATTTTTTTAAAAGATTTAATCTTTCACGTCAACTTTTCTTGCACTTTCTACTCGTGCTTTCAATTTTTGTCAATTTGCATTTTTCTAGATTTTATGATCTTGCATGCATGTTGTACCTTAGGTTGATCTAGTTGTACTTGGTGAAACATTGCTTTTACTTGCTTGTTTTCATTCTTGCTTGCTAATTCAATTTCGGCACACGCTCAAGGCATCCGACCAACTTGCATTTTACATTTTTATTTAGTTTATTTTCATAGTTTCCCTTTTATTTTCGTTTTCATTTTTATTTGAAGCTAAAAACACATTGATTCTTACAATCGAATCGAATTCCGATAATACCGAGCCATGAACCCACTTTTCTTCTTTCAACACCACTAAAAATTACAAAAAAAAAATGGCGCCGTTGAGACTCGGCTTGGTTAAGGTTTTTGATTTTCTTGTAGTTTCTTTGAGTTTATAGCTTTCTTTCGTATTTGACGCTTTCTTTGAGTGTATGCAATGTCGTAGTTCACTTGAGAATGAGTTGGTTCCTTACATTTAGAAACCCGACCGATTAAGGCATTTACGACGTCCCTTGATTACGACTCATGAAATGGCAGAAATCTTCCGAATACCGGCCCGTTTCCCAACCCTAATAGGAAATGTCCACGGGTTGATCCTCAAAGTTCTAATATTCCTGAACCCGTTGTTAATATCGTGCCATCCCCACCGAACGATAAACCCGGGCTTTCGACTCCCGTTCCCACAACTCCTCTCGATCATGCTTTAGAAATTCAAGGGAGTGGTTTTACCACTCATGGACACGCTACTTGCCTACACCAAGGTATCGCTCCCCTTCCTTACCCCTCTAATGCTTTCAATTTCCATGCTCATGGCAATGGGGGTAATATTCCCAACGTTGGAGGGCATGGTGCAAACCAAGTTGGGAATGGGATGAGTTTTAATGGTTTTGGCAATGTGGGAGGGCATGGTGCAAACCACGTTGCCAACGGTGTTAAAGGCAATGGTCAGCCCAACATGGGAGGGCATGGTGCAAACCATGTTGGGTTTGGTGGCTTCGTGGGTATGAACGTTCTTATGGAGGTTATGGCGTGCCTTCTCAATTTCCGAACATGCAAAGCCCAACTCCCAGCCCATATGGAGTTCCTCCCGTTTACAACTTCAACCATGCTCCGAATGTGAATTTGAATGCTTATGGTAGTGGTCTGGGTTATGGAGGTGCCAATAATATTGTTCATGAGGACACTCCCGATCCGTATGCTTTTTTTGGGGGTATGAGTCCTAATGCCCAATATGCCCCTCCCGTCCTCGCTGAAAGAGGTTAGCAAAGCCTTCGTGGGAGCAACTATTTCGTCTTGTGTATCTCTTCTCCCCGAGGTCATGGCTATTGATATCTGTTCACTTTATTTTGCCCGACTTCTGATATCCATGGGTTTGCTAAGGAAGATCCTCTCCAATTCCTCCGACAATTTATGTGGCAAGTCTCGAGTTCTCATCGCCCGAATATGATGAGTTTGGAGCTTCTTCGAATCCGTTGCTTCTCGTATGCTCTCTAAGATAAAGCCTTGTCATGGTTTATGGGTATCCCTCCCATTTCTATTCATACATGGGACGACCTCTCAGCAACATTCTTGTATCATTACTATTCCACGGAAAAGACGGCCGAATTAAGGATCAAGATCATTTTGTTTAAACAAATGAAAAACGAGCCATTCCACTCCGCTTGGGCTCATTTCCAAGATCTTCTCACTAGTTGTCCACACCATCGTATGCCAAAGGAACTTCTTATTCAAACTTTCTATGAGGCGTTGGACCCATAATTCCAATATATGGTAGATACGTCGGCCGAGGGTATTATGAAATAACAACCTCCTCAAGTGATTCTCAAGATTTTCACCACTCTTGCTGACAATTCTCAACAAAAGTCTTCTCGGGCGTTGTATTCTAATGCTAATGAAGTGGGTGAAGCTTCTTCTCCTAGAGAGCTTTAGTTGGAAAAGGAAGTAGTGGCTATGAAGGCTCAAATGGCTAAATTGTCAAGCCAAAGTCCGGACCCCCTGTGCGCGTCATGTGGAATGATTGGTCATGATACCACAAATTGTCCGTCAAACCCCTCTTTCTATATGCCGATGCCTCAATCGGAGGAGGTATGTGGGGTTCAAGGGTATCAATCCAGACCCGGTGTCGCTAAACTTCCTTTTGCTCTTCCGCCGAATTCCAACCCTCCTTATCATCCGAGCAACCGCATGCATCCAGATTTTGATTATGCCAATCCAAATGTGGGTCCATCTCGGCTGTCTATTCCGATAAATGCTCCTACTCCACCTCCCGATCCAAACTTCTTGGCTATTATACAAAAATTGCAATCTTTGTCCGTTACGGTAGCTTCGGTTGATGCTCGGTTCATCGCTCTAGAGGACATGATGAACGGGTTGAACACTAAAGTGGGGCAATTGGCAAGTGATGTGAATATGCTAAAACAAGTTCATGGAAAAGGCAAATTTCCAAGCCAACCTTCGCAAGCCCATGTGGTCACGGTCCTTGGAAGTGATGGGGTAGTTGATAATACGGATGTCCCACCGTCCGAGGAGGAGGTGGTTGCTATCCGGAGCATTTTTCCTCTTCCCGATTCTACACCCGTGGGTCCCACTTTATCAAGGGAACTTCCCGATAGCCTACACAAGTCTTCAAATCCCTACAAGGCACCAATTTCTAAGCCCCCCATGCCCTATCCATCCCAGCTACAAATTATTACGAAGGACGATCAATTTAAAAAACTCCATAATCTATTGTCCGACGTATTAGACGCCATCCGAAATTTGCCCAAGGAGATATCTTCCAAATCGCTTGAGAGAGCTATAAATGAGATAGTTTATCCTTCTAAGGAGGCAAGTGTGTTTAGTGACCCTTCTCTCTCGACTCTTAAGAAGGCAGATCCTGGCTCGTTTTGCATTGATATCAAACTCGGAAATGGAGAATTCATTAGTAGTATGCTTGATTCTGGAGCGGGTGTTAATTTAATGCCATTTTCGATATATGAATAATTGAAACTTCCTCCTTTACAATAGACATGCATTATCTTACAATTGGCCGATCGGCCGGGATCATGGTTCCGGTCGACTTCGTGGTATTGGATGTTGGCGTGGTGAAGGATGATGTTGCCAATCACACTATATTGCTAGGCCGCCCATTCATGGATACAACTCAATTCTTAATAGAGGTTGAAAAGAAGAATCTTACGTTATCCGTAGCGGGTGACTCGGTCACATTTTCTATGGCTAACTCATCATCTACTCCATCAAGCGTCTTTTATGCGGATTGCTTACATGTCAATGTGATTCACGAGTTAGATGACAAGACTTATATGGAGTGAGAGTTTGACTCGGGATCTTGTATTGGAAGTTGTAGTAAGGAGAATGAGACTTTTGTTCATAATGATGATTCTATTTTGTCTCGATGTGGTAAGGTATGTTGTGACAAGGGTTGTTTATGTGTCGTTGAGGGCAACGACGAGTTTTAGAGGGGAAGGTGGAGATTGTTGTTGATAATGGGTTGGAAATGAAACCCATTGAAAAACTCGAAGATTATCTTGAGGAGAGCGAACCGGTTATTTTATTTACAAATTTGAATCGAGATGAAGAGGAAGCCGGGCATGAGAGAGTGTTGCGAGTGGAGGAGTTAGATGAGTTCCGGAACTTTCAATGTGAAAATCCCCCCTTCTACAAGGAATGATCGAAATGAATCCATGACAAGAGGATGGGCCCAAAATATCTTGAGGTTGGTAGGCCCGTCTTGCTTTACAATGCCGGTTTGACCTTAAACCCCACCAAGTCAAAACCTAAGTGGATGGGCCGTATACGATTGAAGATGCCAATCTGAATGAGTTGGTGACCTTGATCGATCCTAAAACGCAAGAACGAGGCCAAGCCGACGGCCATCGGGTCAAGCCTTATCGTCATGGATTTCTCTATCCACCATAATAAGAAGGGAGTTCATCAAGCTAATGACGCAAAACAAGCGCTTCTTGGGAGGTAACCCATGTTCTTTTCGTTTGTTTCTTTTATATTGCATTTCTTTCTTTTCTAGCTTTCTTATTATAAAAATCCAAAAACATTCGAGAAATTGAAAAATTACAAAAATTGTGTTGTCTTTTGGTTCTTTTTAGACCTTGGTTTTGTCTTGTTTTGAGTCATGTGTATATTTCATAGTGTTTTTGATTTTGAGTGATTTTCTTTTATACTGTTTTGTTTACCGACTTCAATTTTGGCCGAATTGATAAGATTGGTAGCGTTCATGGATCCGCGAGAAACAAGCCAAGCTCGATCTTTGTTGGCATTGCTTGGATGCTTAAGTGGACCCCACCGAGCTCGACCCAAACTCGCTCGGTTAAGGAAGCTTCTATTTCACCCACCTTTTACTTGATTTCATTAAAATGCGATAAGGGCATTGCATGGTTTAAGTGTGGGGTGGGTAGGTGGTTAGGGTCCGGGTGTCAAAAAGCATGATTTGTCTTTCTTAACTCGAGACTTGGCGAAGTGACGCATTCTTCGCGAAGTGACGCTTACTAATTGCGCATTTATATGGTTGAGTCATTTTTGTGTCTTTTATGTCTTTATTACATAGTTGAGCAATCTCCACATTCTTCAAAGTTTGAATAATTTACTTGACGGGTTTTTGCATGTATATGCCCTCTTGTGTGAGGAGTTGAGTTTTTGTGCTTCATCCAAAACTCGCATATATATATATATATATATATATATATATATATATATATATATATAATATATATATATAATTATTGTGCTTCGTACAAAACCCACCTATATATATATAATCATCATTCACTCGTGAAAGGATTGCAAATCTCTAAAAGCTCTTTTGATTTTGTCTCCAAAATCCGGTGCAAACTAGTGAGTAGCCGTGTGTGAATTATCGGTTTTGCTTGCATTTTTATGGAAATTGCATTGAGGTGGCTTGATTTTGCTCGTATATGATTGAATTGTAAATGACCTCAAGGCACATATATCACCCTTATTCCGGCATCTAAATATATAAGTTACTTAAATATCCCAAATGAGCCCCCTTGAGCCTATGCCCCGTATCTTGTTAGCCGAGCTCAGTTTTAGCTCTTATATCTTCATAATTTGTGAGGTGGGAGAGTGTGTTGTTAGTTGACTAGGAATGTGTGGGAATCAATTGTGGGATTCAGGATTTGAGTTTCTTATATATATAAAGAAAATAAGAAAAGAAAAAAAAAGAAGAAAACTCCAACAAAAATCACAAAAAGTGATAAAGCGTGCGTTTGAGTGAAAAGCCTAATTCAAAAAGGCTAAGTTTAGTAAAATGAAGCAAATTCAAAAAGCTTCTAAGTGTTGTGAAATAAAAAGTCGGGAATGTGGGTGAATGAAAGGGTTTCGAATGAAAGATTGGTGAATTGGGAAAGGTGAAGCGATCATAAGCTTCGGGTTTTAGAAGTTAGGGTTTCGTGTGTTATTGATCATGTTTGATCGTGTGTTAGCCACTATATCCAAATATTCCATACCTTACCAAAGATCCAACATTACAACCCAAAATAAAGACCTCTTTCGATTCTTGTTTGGTCATGTACAATGGGTGATTTTGAGCTTTTAATTTGTGAAATCTTGACGATATGCATGCATTGTCCGATTCGAGCGTATACACTTCCCATATAAACAACACTTGAGTGAATAGAGCGAACACCCTCAAAATTCTATTTGTGAGGAAGTCATCGATTTGGTTTTCATTTGAGGAAGAGTAATACGAGAAATGCTTGGCGATAACGAGTTTATGTTGATATTTTTATCATCCTAAATAGGATAAGAACAAGGATTTTTCTTTTTATATAATGTTCATTGCATGTACATTCTCGATTCTTTTCGTTGTTCGAGGACGAACAAGCCGATAAGTGTGGGGTGGTTGTTTTGCATGTAATTGTGGTGTTTTTCTCATATTTCTAATTAGGGTTTTATATTGATTTTAGTAGTTTTTGAGTCGATTAGTTAAGTTTTCTAGGTTGTTTTTCTTGTTTTAGTGTTTTTTGTATTTCTTTTTGATTTCATATTTAATTGGGTTAAACGGTTTTAATTAATTTAAGGTTTGGTGAAAACTCTTAGGTTTTTAGGTTCAAAATTCTTATTTTCATAGGTGAAGACATTGAAGGCCAAAATACTAGTAAGGCACGCCAAACTCCAAGCCAAACTTGACGCCAAGAGAGGCTCCAAAACGCCTAACATTCTGGAATACTAGCCAAGGCACGCCAACTCTGACGCCACAGCTTCCTAGCGCTCGCCAACCCTACCGCCAAGACTGACGCCATAGCTTGCCAGCACTCGCCAAGACTGACGCCACAGCTTGCCAGCGCTCGCCAACTCTACCGCCAAGACTGACGCCATAACTTGCCAGCTCTTGCCAACTCTGCCACCAAGACTGACGCCACAGCTTGCCAGAGCTCGCCAAACCTCACGCCAGGGGTGCAAATTTGGGTCAAATCCGGGAAATTCAAGCCTTAAAGGCTAATTTGGCCCATTTAAACCCAATTAAACCTAGTATAAATATGAGATTACTCTCATTTTGTAAATGATCTCTCATTTTTCCCAACTCTTGCATGGGTTTGGATAAAAGTTCTCTCTCTAGTTCTTAGATTTAATTTCAAGTTTTTGTCTTGGGTTTGTAAGCCTAAGACGATTCAAGTACTCCCTTGGATTTTATTTTGCTTGTAATTTCATTCAAGTATTTAGATTCTCTTTTCAATTCAAGTGTTCCTTTATTTTCTTCCTTGTTCTTCAATTTCATGCATGTTCTTCAATTTATGAATTTTGCCTTCGCTCTTAGATTTCTTGTTAGATCTTGTGATTTTTCCATGGAATCTAGGTGAGTGACACACCAAGATCATAGATCGAGTCCTTGATCGTTTATATTTTGAGTATTTCATATGCTTTATTTTTGTTTTTGTTTTCATGCATAGTTCTAAGGTGAATCCTAGATCTACACTTCGTCTTTAGTTATTTTTCGAAAAGATTTAAACTTTCACGTCAACTTTTCTTGCTCTTTCTACTGGTGCTTTCAAGTTTTGTCAATTTGCATTTTTCTAAATTCTATGATCATGCATGCATGGTTATACTTTAGGGTGTTTTAGTTGTACTTGGTGAAACATTGCTTTTACTTGCTTGTTTTCATTCTTGCTTGCTAATTAAATTCCTTCACATGCTCGAGACATCCGACCAACTTGCATTTTACATTTCTTAGTTAGTTTATTTTCATAGTTTCCCTTTTATTTTTGTTTTCATTTATATTTGAAGCTAAAAATACATTGATTCTTACAATCGAATCGAATTCCGATATTACCGAGCCATGAACCCATTTTTTTTATTTCAACACCACTAAAAATTATAAAACACGTTGACCGAGGGACCCGCTCTCTCCTCTCCTATTTTACATTGCGGAGAATGTCCTCGTGCGCGCTCTCTTCTTTGCTGTGAATTCTAGTATGATCTCTATGTTCTGTGCTAATCAATCTCTCCACTTTACGACCTGCCTGCTTTTATGCCGATGACTTCCTCGTTATGAGCCATGCTTCGACTTTGAATGATCGGGTAATCTTGGGCATCTTTTATTGTTATGGTGATGGTTCTAAGCAGATTCTCATCCGTGAGAAATATAAGATAAACTTTGGATCCCTCGTCACTCCTGCTGTTGTTAGAGGTGTTTGTTACACTACAAAAAAGTCCAGCTAAGCTGACGGCCATATCCGTCACTAACGGCCTCCTGACGGATATTAGCCGTCAGGAAGTTCGTGGTCAAAAATATAGTATCCTGACTGAAAAGTGCACACGTCAGGATTCATGATGGATTTAGTGACTGCCCAAGCCATTAGGACATGGTCGTCAGTACTCCTGACGGATTTCAACAGTCAGGAATACCTGATGCCTTCCTGACGGATTAGGCAGTCAGTTTTCCTGGCGGTCTAATCCGTCAGGAAGTCATAAAATGTCCTGACAGTTTTACCTGTCAGGAGCCCGTCAATAGGAAAATTAAATTATTATAAAATTTTATTATATTTTAATTAATAATTAAATTAAAAAATAATAAACAAATAAAATTTTGACAATCCAAAATAAATTATCCAATTATCCAATAATTAAAAATCAAAACAAATTATCCAATATTTCAAAATCAAAACAAATTATTCAAATATTCCAAAGTATAAACAAATTAAGAATTCTACATCTATCTAATTATTATCACTATCGGATGTCAGATCAGTAGGATGCTGACAAGACATGGCCAGGGCAACAACGTTCCTAATCTGCTGACTGAGCGCCAACTAGGAACGTGTCTGCTCCTCGCGTATCTACTGAATCTCGAGCGCCTGCTCCTTGAAGATCCATTGAATCTCCTCCTTGGCTAGCTCAAGTTGCGTCTGCTGGGACTAGAGTTGTGTCCGAAGCTGATGAACATCGGCGGTTGGGTTGGAAGAAGTACTGCCCTTCTGAGCCTTCCTGAAGCATCCAAGGCCATAGCGTCGACCCTTCTTATTCCCAATAAACTCTAGATAGACCTTGTCCGGTTCTACCTGAGTGACGGTATCATCAGATGACACAGCACGCCTCTGCTCCAAATCCTCCCGATATAAAGATTTTCAGCTACTTTTAATAAACAACTTTTAACAGATTTTAAACTAAATAACTTAAATATATAATATATAAGCTTACATCTATCTTCTGAGCTTTGGGATCCGTATATGTGCCGTCGTGATTTCGATGATACTTTAGAAGAAGGTCGTAGTTACTGGGCTGCGTACCCGTCCGAGCAGCCTGTATATAAATAAACATTTATAATAATATAATGAGTTAATTAAATTATAAAATTATTATCAACTTACAATTTCGGCGCCTTGTCGATTTGTCAGCATAGACCCGCCTCGATGCTTTTCTATATCAGTTTGAGGGCCTCCGGTCTCGCTCAATATATTGTGTCTGGCCTTCTCAGACTTCTCTACCTCCACAGGATTCTGAAACTCCACCAGCCATCTATTCCAGTTCGTCTCGCCTACGCAGGAAGGTATCGTCCCATTTAATCGATACGCCTTCTTCCACTCAAATATACGACTCTTATAAGAATCCCGCATGGCTATATAGAATGCCCTCATGATGGCATTCTCATCGTATACCTCTGTACCACCACACCAATCCCTACAAAAGAAATACAATTAAACAACATAATTAATCAATTTACTTAACACAAAATAAATAAATAAACAAAATTACCCTAAAATGAGGCCACCACGTCTGACAATGGATGTCCGGGATGTGCTCAAACTTCCACCCTGATGGGTGGATACGAGACTCATGTATAGTCCTCAATTAGGTCGGCAATTCCTTCGACGGACTTCGTAACCTAAAAATTAATAAATTTACTTAAATATATGTAAAATAATTAAATTATATATTGAACACATAACAAAATTGATTAAAATGTTACTTACCTATTTTCGAGCACAAAGACCTCGATCCCTGTATTCTTGACCTTTGTACTACTTGTGCTCGGGGGGCCCGCCTCATCAGAAGAGGTAGGTGGAACAGTATCATCCAAGTCCAAGTCGGCGGCATCATCGTCATCCTCATGGGGTGCCGAGGACGATGAGCCGAGAGAAATTCGACGATTAAGCGCACCCCTGCCAGGCATCTAACATACAACACAGTTTTATTAATAAATAAAATTAATTATATATATATATGATTGTTCAGATTATCATTAACACTCATAAACTCTTCGAACCTTAACCCTAACTTTCAGACTCATCTTCGTAGCTTTCTTTGTCTTCTTTAGTTAATACTAGTTCATGGCTTTCTGACTCTTCTAAATCATGATCATCGACCGACTCGGTATTTTTGTGATTCAGAGGGTCGTTTAATTGGAAGTCGACATCCTCTAATTGTATTGAAGGAATGTTTCTACAACATCTTCTTGAAATGACTGTTGTCCAGGCACGCGAGGCTCGAAAAAATCCACCATTGATCGAGCTTTAATTTTATAAGTTACCCACCAATCTAGTTTGTCTCGCTTCAAACTCCAATACGAACTGTAGTGCACTTGGTTCGCTTGTTAGGCGAGTACGAATGGTTCATATAGAGTGAATCTACGTTTATGATTGATATCAACGAGCATATATTGAGAGTGAATTCTCGTGCCTGCTGGAGTTGGATCAAACCACTCACATTTGAACAAGAGCGTGCTTCCGATCGTCTGAATCCTGTGATACTCCAATTTAACCACTTCCAGAACACGACCGTAATAATCTATATAATCTGGCCCATAACTTATTCCTCTTATACAAACTCCTGTGCTCGACGTTGATCGTTTAGAACCATATGCAAGCATGCGAAATCTATATCCATTTATCTTACAACCGTTGAATGTATTCACAACACGTGATGGACCGTACGCAATGGACCTTATATAATCATCATTTACAATTTTCAAAGGATCTCGTGCCTACAATAGTTTTATGTTTTAAAATGTTATAATATATATTAATTGCCTTATAATTTTAAAGATAATTAAGACTCACGTAGTTGTCAAACCAAACAGGAAGTTCAGCGTCCAATTTTTGATTCAGTGGCTCATCTGTAATGTTCGGGTGGTGACGTTTAACACCATCTTCGAAAAAACTTCACATTTATGTTTAAAATAGAGAATCTTTATAATATTTAATTAATAGATTTCAATAATTACAATTGCAACGAGCTTGAATCGTTAACCAGATAAATTGTTGGAGTTCATCACAATTTAATAACACATATTTTCGGGCCTCAATCAATTCTTCATCCGACAAGAATCTTTTCCCCGCGTCTGAGAAAGCTTCTCCATTAGATAGATCGTTTGGATTGCCATCTTCATCATTTTGAACTTCTTTATTACAATTTAAATTTGTCCTTTTTGTGGAGACATTATCGTCGAAGTAGTACGAAACAAAATTCGACGCCTCTTCAATTAGATATGCGTTTGCTATCAAGCCTTCAACACAAGATTTATTCCTTACGTTGTTTTTCAACTTGCATAGATACCTCTCGGAAGGATACATCCACATATATTGCACTAGACCAGCAATTCTCGCTTCGTACGGTAAGTGGATGGGCAAATGTTCCATTAAATTGAAGAAACTTGGTGGAAATATCATCTCATGTTGACAGAGTATTAGGGGAATGTCACGCTCTAAACGATTCATATCAGCAATTCCAATAACTCTTGCACCCAGATCTTTGAAAAACAAACTTAGCTCTGTTAGTGTCTTCCACACGGGATGAGGAAGCAGTTCTTGAAATGCAATTGGGATCAATCGTTGCATAAACACGTGACAGTCATGGCTTTTCATCCCGTACAATCTCAATCCTTTCATATCAACACAGCAACCTAGATTTGATGCGTACCCATCTGGAAATTTGAGAGCCTTTACCCATTCACACAATTCAAATTTTGATGGCTTATCGAGCATGTACGACGCTTTGGGATACTTCCCTGATGCGTCTGCATAAAGTTCAGGACGGTGACAGTACTCTGCTAACTCATCTCTTGATTTTGAAGTGCCTTTTGTCTTTCCTTTGATATTCATTACCGTGTTAAACACATTATCAAAAATATTTTTCTCAATGTGCATAACGTCTAAATTATGACGAATCAAGTTAGTGCTGCAGTAAGGCAAATCCCGAAAAATACTTCTTTTTCTCCAACCACTATTCTTCGCTATTAGTCCTTTCACCCATTCTGCATTTTCATTGGTTACTTTTAGAAGTCCCAGCCTTTCAATTTCGGCCAAAATACCTGTTCCAGAATGGACGTGCAGTGGCAGAGCTTCAACCTTTCTATTTTTCCTAAATTTCTCTTATCTTTATGAAGTCTATGATCACATTCTAGAAATTTACGATGGTTATCAAACCATGATTGCTTCATGCTCTTTTTCAGAATAAAAGCATCTGAACACTCCATGCAATACGGAAAAGCCATTCGACCGGCCGTACTCCAACCAGACAACATCGAGTAGGAAGAAAAGTTGCTAATGGTCCACATAAGGGCCGCTCGCAACTGAAAGTTCTATTTTTTAGATACATCGTACGAGAGAGCACTGTCGGACCACAACTGATTCAGTTCCTCAATAAATGACTTTAGATAAACATCTAACTTATCTTTTGGTTTCTGTGGGCCCGGGACGAGTATGCTGAGAAACATATACTGCTCTTTCATGCACATCCATAGAGGAAAATTGTGTGGTGTGACAATCACCGGCCACGGCGAGTATTGTTTTCCAAAATTCCAAAAGGTGGAAATCCGTCTGTACATAGACCCAATCTTATGTTTCGAGTTTCACCGGTGAACTCTGGATGAGTTTGATCGAAGTGCCTCCAAGCCTCGGAATCTAACGGGTGACGCATGACACCATCCTCTACAATATGTTCTGCATGCCACCGCCTATCTTTTTCCGTTGTTGTAGATGCGTACAGCCTCTACAGGCTGACCGTTAGAGGAAAGTAAAACATCCTCTTGTATGGAACTAAGTCTGACTTGCGCCGTTTAGCTTGTCCCTTCTTCACGGGTTTGAATCGTGGATGATCACAAAAATTTCACTTATCTAGATTCTATTCATCCTTCCAATAAATCGTGCAGTTCTTCACGCACTAATCTATCTTCTCTTCCGATAACCCCATACCTCTCAACAACTTCTTACTTTTATAGAAATTATCTGCAATATTGTTGTCTTCTGGCAAGATATCTTTGATTAAATCAATAAGTTGATCATAATATTTCTGAGAAATGCCATGCTCCAACTTCAAATTCATAAGACGGGCAACTAAAGACAACCGATTTTGTTTCTCACAATCGGGATACAAAGGTTTTTGTGCAGCTTGCAGAATATCAAAAAATCTCTTTGCCATCATTGCTTTAATTGGCCATCTTGGATCATAAAGAAGCTGCTCTTTATAACTTTCTGCTAACCACCTAGCATTAGCATGTGAGACTTTCTATTCCCTAAGGGCATCTATGTCTACCATTATAAGTCTGCATTGTGTCTTCATCTTGAAGTCTGCTTGCATATATCATCAAAGGACACTTTGGACGCTTACACTGCTTGCACTTTGAATTTGACATCCCTGCCATGCTTATTTGAATGTTGTCTAACAACCTTTCTAAAGATTCAAGTGTCATGAAAATACTAGCCCAATTCAAAATTTAGATCAGTCTTATCTATCCTTCAGTTTTCTAGGGTTTTTTCCTCTACCCTTAAGTTGACACAGGTTAGCTTTAAAAACTTCTTCATTAAATTGTACAACAACCACTACCACCCACCACCCACCCCCACCCCCACCACCAACCCCCACACAACTTTCTGATCAACACTATAATTATACAACACATCATCATCATCATCATTATCGTACCCCACATAGTTACTATCCACAAATCCATCAAATATAAAAGAACCAAAACCCACAAACTGCTTATAATCACTATCATTGAGTTCTAAACCCTCAATTTCAAAATAATTTATTTTCACACCTTCATTTAAATTTAAACCAGTATGAATATCTCCAGGGATTTCTACATCTTCATGCTCAACAAATAAACCAACCATCTTGTGCTCATTAAAATAATTAATCGAACTCATGACATCTTTTACCATTTTCCAAGACAAACTCTTCTTGCAATCATATATTCCCTTTTTTGCTACAAGAAAATGATTTAATCTCACCTAACCCCAGTGTTCTAAAAATCGCTAGGCGGCTACTAGGCGACAGACCAGCGTCTAGCGCCTAGGACGCCTAGGCAGGGCCTAGAATTTGAGAATAAATACCCTGATTTACAACATTACATCCAACTATTTAATAGTTCAATATACTACCTGCTACACAATAAAGTTTATGACAATTCAAAACTAAAGGTAATAATCATAATTTACAATTCACAAGTTTAATGCTATTATTCGATTCAAAGTTCAAAACAATATAGATCCATAAATTCATTAGTCAAATAAAAACACCATAACATATATTAAAAAATTAAAATAATCAAAAAATAGGCCCAAAAACTACGTCGTTTTAACGCCATAAAAAAAAAACTGGCCTGGCGCCGACTTGGCGTCGAGGGCGCCTAGGCGGCGCCTGGGGGTGCCCGACGATTTCTTTGACCGATTTTTGAAAAATCGTAGGCGGATTGGTGCCGCCTATCGCCCTAGGGCGATTTTTAGAACAGAGGCCCTAAACCCTAACTCCCTTACCCATATTAAAGAGATCCATCAAAGGACAGCTCATCAGGATAGCAATAATCTATGTAATCCACACATTTTTTTATCCGCAAACATAATGGTAGAAGTTGCCCCTAAAAAATACCAAGAGTGATGCATTTTTATAGTGAAACACAGAGTCATTTCCTGGGGGGGGGGGGGGGGGGGGGGGGGGAGTGGGTAGGAGTCCCTCTCAGTCAAATTTTTTAAAAAAAATTGTTGGTCCACATACAATTTTTTTTTCATTTTTAGAAGTTTTTGTTGGAAAATAATGAAGAAAGTTGTTTATTTTCTTAGACCTTTTGTCCAAATGGTATTTTGGATAATCAAGTCTTGTAACTCCTTGTAATGGAGGTGGTGGTGGAGTGTAACACTGAAATTCAATGTGTATTGAATTGTGTAACTCCCCCATTATGAGTCTTATTGTGCAAGCTTGAAAGGTTCTGTTCTTGGCTATTTAAGTAGTCAATATTACAACAATCACAACAACGACAATGAACCACATAATTCCTCATATTGCATAAGAATAATCCGTGCATATTGATCAAAAGTTCTTTGGCTTCTTGCATTTTTTGGTGATAAGATTTAGGCATGATTATCAGATCGCCGGTGATGAAAGGTAATCCGGTTTGCCCGTCTTATCCTGGGAAACAGACGTCCGGAATAGGAGATGAACCTATTTTAAGGAAAACGGGTTAAACACATGATTCGGGTTTATATATGCTTTTTTATTATGGTTTTACTTTGTAAAAATGATTGACGAATTTTGTATTAGTAGATAATCCTATTCAATCGATTATTATTTTATATTGCAGAAGTTTCCTGCAGTTCTCAAATGCATAGAGCATCAAATGGTGGTTCACAAACATTTTCTAATATTTCATACTTTTTACATAGACAAAAAAGAAACAAATTATTATTTTAAAGTACATTGAAAGCCCACAAACTCAACATAACTGGACATAGTCACAATAATAAAAACAAATCCGAATATCACACATAGTAATTTAAGAAATTATGAATCACTAATGAATGAAAACCAAATATTGAAAAGGCGAGCACACATATTTCAGACATATTTTCTGTTTAGGTAATGCGTCATTCGATGCTCAAATTGACCACCCCATGTTAAGGTTCTAAGATCGCGCGTAACATTGCAATTGGGAGATTTCATAAATGGTTTTAGGTGGAGATTGAGAGATTGAGTGGAAATTGAAGAGATTGGGTAATTGAGAGATTGAGAGTGATAGGCAAGAAATTGTACGATATCTAATGGTTTAATTCCTATATTTTTATGTGCTTAATATTCTTATATATATTTATTTCTCGCATATTTATTATTATGAGTGGAGGAGCACCAATTGTGTATTTTTCTCTTATTTTGCAGTAATTAGGTGCTAAATTGGTGAGTTAAAGATTTAAGGATGATGCATAAGAGTTTCACGAGGAAACGAGAGACAAAACGAGTGAATTGTCAAAGAAAGGACAATTCTGCACTTTCTAGATGGGTTATCGCTGGGATCAACCGTTATAGAAAGTGCCGCTGACTGCTGCCTACAAGAACCGATGTCGTTCGATGTACCTGCCTATAGAGCTCTCTGTTGCGTCAGTCGACGCGGAACCGACGTTAATCAACGCGAGCGCACCGAATGCGTCGACGCCGAGCCCCAAAACGCGTCGGTCGACGCGACTGCCCAGAAAATGCGTTTTTAAGGGTTTCTTATTGCCCAAGAGTTCCTAAACCTATAAATACCTCCCTTAAACATCAAGAATGGGTGGAACATTAATCTTAGGGTTCCAAGACACCAAAAGGAGTCCAAAACACCCAATTCAACCATCCATCAAGAGCTTGAAGATTGAAGACTCAAGATTCAAGATCTAAGCTCTCTTATCCCTTTCTTATCTAGAATTATGTTCTTCTTATTTATTTTTCTTCTTTATTATTCTATGAACTCCATTAGAGAGTGATTGTTTTATCTAGTCCTATTGATGTTGAAACCCTCGTGAGATTATGTTTTAATTAATTTATGCGTATTTCTTTCGTTCTTCATATGAGATTGCTTGTGTTATCTTTTCTTTAAGTAAGTTGTGGCGCTTTTATTAAAAAAGGAGAAAAGTGTCTGAATACATAGCAGTCAATGAAAAATAAACGAAAAATAAAGAAACTAGTGCTTCATAAGAAATCCTCGCTTAAGAGAACTTTTTGAAACTTTGCGTAGAGGAGTAGAAACTCCGTCTTCAGCCATATCCGCCCAAGATTTTCCAGAAGCGAGATCCATAAGGTGAAGGGCAGGAGAGGATTTTGGATCGGTGACAATGAAAGGAGTAGAAGACTCCTGTTGTAATTTTTTAATTATATCAATTAATTCCCGATCAGTGGCAGGTTTACGAAAAAGAGGGGTGCGATGTTGGCTGCCAATATCCGACTCGTCCACTATAATACATTCTTCTCATGAAAGACAGGTTATTGGAGTATGTTGCACTGGAGAGGAGACCTTATCCGAAGAACTCATGTACACCTGATCAACATGATTCTTACTCAAAGAAGTAGGTTCCTTATAAAGCACAAGCTGTCGAGAGGTGTCACAAACTATCTCAGCAGGCTCAGAAGCAGTACGGTAATCCTGCCCTTCCGAACCAGACGGAGTAACAAAAGTATCAGCGGCTTTAGGAGCCATGTTCAAGGGGGAGGGAGATAACGGCTCGGACTGCGAGGTAGGCTCCGAGGTAGGAGGTGATGAAGGACCTGTGCAGTCTTCAGCTTGTAACACTTGAAAGGTGTTAGGATTCGTAAGAGAAGGATTAGTAGGCTCGGGAGTCGGGCGGGAATCCGTACGGTTACGGACTTGGTGATCACGAGAATCAGAACGTCGACGAGAACGTCTAGGGTTAACCGTCTGCCATTCATCTCTCACCACATTCTGAGCGGCACTAGTTTTACTTTGAGCGGCACTAGTTTTACGAGCAGGACAAGAACCAGTAAGGTGTCCCACTATTTTGCAACTCATGCAGAAATCTGGCAGGTTCTCGTAACCTAATGAAATATAACCGCAATGCCCCTCCCTCTCGATCATGACCATTTCATGCAGGGTATGTTCATGGTTTAACTCAACCAGCACACGAACAAAGTGGCCAACAGAGCCATTGAGGGAACGTTCATCGATTTGCAAAGGCGTTCCAACTACCCTAGCAATATTCAAAATAAAAGAACATTCCCAATATTCAATAGGCAATTCATAGATGCGAACCCAAACCTGAGAAGATGCCGAAGGCACCTTATAAGGGTTGAAAACTGGAGTCCAAGGGAAGAGCCGAAGAGTAGCTGAGCCAATCTTCCAGGCCATCTTAGAAAACGCCCTGTTTCGATCTTCAGGAGAGGCGAAGGAGATACTAAAATATCCCTTGCCAAGAGGAACAAACTTCCAATCGCCGGTAATGCTCCATGCAGAAGAAAGCGAATCTTTGATACTAGCGATCATGAGGGGTTTCGAACCTTTTGGTTGGAGAAGACGTCCGATGAAAGAGTCGCGTAAAAGCGAGACCCGAGATTGGTAAAGGTTTTCATCAATCGTAACCGAAAAATAGTCACCCTTTTTGAGTGGAGGGGACCCTAAGGAGTGATTAGCCAAAAACGGGCCTGGAGGGGAGGAAGTGGGCCTGGTTGGTGGGACTGGGTGGTCCCACGTGTGCAGCCCACTACTGCAAGAGGGGCCGGTGGGGTGTAAAGGACGCTACTGGGCTAAAGAGGAGTCCAAAGGAATATGTTGCTGGGCTGCCCAAAAAGGTTCCTGGGCCTGAGGCTGGCCTGCAGATAAAGCCAATTGGGCTTGGCTTAGGGGATTAGTCGTCTGGTCTAAAGAAGAGTCCTTTTGGGCAAAAGGGGACGTTTGGGCTTCAGCTAAAAAGGGAAGAACTCTTGATGTGGGATCCGCTTGGACTTGGGGCAGTGTCAACGGCACTGTTTGACTGGAGCACGGGTCGGATCCCTTAAGCAACGGGTCAAGGCAAAAACACGTAGGATTCTCTACATGAGAAACCCTAGCAGCAGGCGCAGCAAGAAGAGCCGAGAAAGTCGGATCTTGAACAACCGATGGGGCAGCCGCAGCAAGGGTTTGGTTGGCCAGAAAACTGGAGATCGGAGCAGTGCTGGGGTGAAGCGTCGTCGTCGAAGCAGGAGGAGGCCCATCCGTACACACTGTGGTTGTCACTGGTTTAGATGGGTGAGATGTCGAGGTCGTCGGAATCACACCGGGAAAGCGGAAAGAGTTATCTTGCGTGTTGAGGAGATGGTTAGAAAATCGAGAGACTGGCAAGGAGCCAAACGTAATGGTTGCTAGGGCCATATCGGAGAAGTCGGGAACAGAAAGACCCACGCCAATCCTGGTATAAGTTGAAGGCGGCACGGCAAGTGAGAACGGCAGAAAAGAAAAGGAGACAAACGTAATGATTGCTTGTGTTATCTTGTTTACATATCATGATTGCTTATTTCATGACATGATTGTTGAATTCTTGATTTGGATTGGCCACCTAAATTAGGGATTTGGTTATCAATTGCTAGAAAGAGAACTGCTTCCCGTGTAATTGTCGCAGTTTCGATTTCTCTGAAGCAACTAATGGTCTCGTATCATTAGGGGTAACACAACATAGGTTGAATAAACCGAGCTTATGTGTTTATTGCTTAAATTAACCTATTTGCCTAGATATTAATGCTGTTGTTGGGTTGAATCTAGAGAGCTTATTCTAGGTTATTCAATAATTAGAATCAATTAAAGAGCTTATTTTAATTGAGTAAACGGTAAGGGTGAATTCGAGTAGCAGAGCTTATTGTTACTTAGGGTTTKTAGTTTCATATGATGAGTGGATTATAATATTGCAATTGGTTAGATGAATTGAACGAGGGTGGAAACTGAACTAGGACTGGAAAGTTATTTTATTATTTCTTATTTATTTTCTTAATTATTTCGTTTATTTGTTTTTAATTGTTTTCTTGTTTATTTAGTTATTTAATTCTCGTTAGTTAGTTTATTATCTCTACCCCCGTTTTGTTATTTTATTTAAAATACAAGAAAATCACAAATTAATCCACACTCCTCGTGGGATCGACCCTTRCTTGCCACTGCTACTAGTTAGTAGAGGAAAGTCGAGGAACTTTATAAATATTAATATTATTTTTGACGCTTCAACGACGAGCGGTCAAATTTTAGCGCCGTTGCCAGGGAGTGACGCGTTAAAATTGTGATTTTTAGTATTTTAGTATTTTATTTTATTTTTAATTTTGTTTAAACGAGTTGAACTCTTGTTGAGTGTTTTCTCAGGTGAATGAACTTGAGATCATCCGGGAAGAAGAATTTGCATTATTATCCAGAAATCAACAAGAGAGGCCGTGAGTTGAAGAAGAAGCCGAACTCGGAGCAAGTATTACCCAATTACATATCCGAGGACTCTTCGAGCGAGAGCGAAGAATGAGAAAATGAGACGATGGTTGCTCAAGCGGAACGAACGTTGAAGGAGTTGGCAAATCCCGACCTTCCTCAACAACCATTGTGCATTTCCTTTCCAATGGTGAACGATGCTACATTTGAGCTACGGTCCGGATTAATCCATCATCTACCTTTATTCCATGGACTCACTGGCGATGATCCTCACAAACACTTGAAAGAGTTCCATGTCATATGCACAAGCATGAAACCCGATGGAGTCACGGACGAGCAAATCAAGCTAAGGGCATTCCCCTTTTCATTAAAAGACCTAGCCAAAGACTGGCTTTACTACTTACCTTCGGGATCCATCACTACGTGGGGGGCTATGGAGAAAACATTCTTGCAGAGGTACTTTCCCGCATCACGAGTGGCAAATCTTCGAAAAGACATTTGTTCGGCTAGGCAGGCGCAAGGAGAAACGTTGCATGAGTACTGGGAACGATTCAAGAGGCTTGTTGCGAGTTGCCCTCAACACCATATGGGCGAGCAACTTTTGATCCAATACTTCTATGAGGGATTGAGTCTCACTGATCGAAACATGATTGATGCTGCTAGTAGAGGCACCTTGATGGTTAAGACATCGACGGCAGCGAAGGAACTAATATCAAACATGGCGGCCAATTCCCAACAATTCGGCAACCGTGATCCTTCATTGAAATCGGTAAACGAAATGGGTAATGATTCATTGCAGGCTCATTTAATTGAATTGAAGGCAATGATAAGCGCGGGAGGAACTCCAAAGGTTCGACCATGCGGTTTTTGCGAAACATTGGAGCACGTTACTGACGAATGCCCACACTTTTACTCAGCACGCGAGGCGCACGTGAATGTGTTAGGAACCGGGAATGGTCAAGGGAGAAAGTACGATTCGTACCCCAACACCTTCAATCCGAGATGGGGCGACCACCCTGGTTTTAGATGGAGGGATCAGCAAGGAAATATACCTGGAAATCAAGATCAAGGGCCCTCTCAAGCTCAACAAAGGGGGCAAAACTTTCCTAACCAATACCAAACCTGTAACATCCATAAATCCAATGCATTTTTTTTATTTATTTAATTTTCATCATGCATTAAAAAAATACAATTCTAGTCCCAAGCTCGTCGCCATAATACGACTTCATTTTTTTTTTAATTTTAAATAATCTAAGAATKCTATTTAAACGAATTTATAGTTCGATTTCAAATAAAATTATATTATCAATTTCTAAGAAATTATTATAATTATTTATTTAAATTACTATTGAGTCGTCTATGAAATAATTTCGATTTCTAAAATTATTATAATTTATTTATATTATAGTTATTTTAATAATTGGGTTGTCAACGGAGTTATTTGTTTTAAAACCTAAGTCGTTTATTGGATCGATTATTTATTTTGGATTTGGAAACGAGCCCAATAGCTAGCCCGAGTCCACTAAAACTTAGCCCTAGCTTTCCAAAAATAAACTCATGTTTGGTTTATAAACCAACACAAACCATCTGCAGTTTCTTTTTCATATTCTTGACAATTCTGCAAAACCAGCCTCAAGCGAGGTAAACGTCTTGTGTGTTCAGTTCTTTTTTTTTCTCTCTCCTTCTCTTCCCAGCCCATCTCTAACCATCTCTGCCACAAAATCCAAACCATCGCCATTTCCAACATCACCATATCGCCAACTCCAAAAGAAATACCAGATGGAACCCCCGCTAACGCACAAAATAACCAAACCTCCGAAAAACGGCAGCCACAGCAACATCAAGTCAGGCCTTTGGCCAAGTCAAGTCGCAGACGGGCTTGCCGCCAAGACGACTCACACCTAGACGAACCCCTGTCCAACCGAGTTCTTGGCCACCGAGGAACACGCCAGCACCTCCACGCCTAAACCAACCGAAACCAACCCAAAACCAACGTCATCCATCGCCACCCCCAAACCATTGCCGTCCAACAATAACCAGCCCGATCGAGACCCGGGAACCACCACCAACCACTACCTTCGGTCCGTAAATCCGTACGCCTGACTGGAACCCACCACAACCAGTCGTCTTCTTGAGCCGGAGACCGCCGTTCTCCAGCCGCCGCCTCGCTGCCGCCGCAACCACTGCAGAACCATCATTTGCCCAGCCGCCCAAATTTTTCCGTTCGCCGACAACCGAAGGAGGGTTGCTGTCACCGGAAGCCCGCCGAGCCACCGAAGAGGGAAAAGCCACAGCCGTGTCGCCGACGTTCCAGCCACCGGGTCACAGTCGACGCGCTGCACACACTCGCGGAGGAGCCGCCAAACCCAAGGCTGCCGACGTTTCCACCGCCGGTGCTGCGCCGCCCCCATCGCCTATGATTGCCAACTGACGATTGCCAAATTGCTGCGCCGATTTCTAATTTGGAGAAGTGAAAGGAGAAATCTCCGCCTGAATCGGACCTGGCCCCACCGCGTGACGTGCCGCCGGAATACACTGCCGGCAGGCAGCCCATCGCTGTTTCGCCGCCGAGACGCTGAAAGTGGAGAAGAAAGGAAGAATGAGGGAGAAATGAAAGAAGGAAAGAGACGGGCTTGAAGGGATTAGGGCTGGGCTCCCCATTTTATTCCAACAAACTTTTCTAAAGTTGCAGATTGACCCCCAGCCCTTTTGCCACCTTTTCAATTGAACCCCCAATTTTTAACTAAGCCTTCAAATTTCAGCCTTCGAATTATAGGAACCCCAATCCAGCCCCTGAAACATTTTATAAAAATACTTTCCAGTCCATTTTATTTTATTATTATTATTTATGTTATATTATTATTATTATTATTATCATCTATATTGTTATTATCTATATTATTACTATTATTATTATTATTATTATGATTACTATTTTAAATATGAAGAATACTAATTAAATATATTCTCTAATTGATTAGGTGACGAGCATTAAGGGGACTTAGGATTTCAACTACGTGCATATCACTCGACTTTTCCACGACATTTTTACGAGGTAGGGGACCACCGACTTGTCTTGTGTTAAAATTCATATGTGCCTCAAATCTATGTGCAATGTTTATCATGAAATTCTATGTTTATAAATTAATATAGCCGTGGACCGCAAAAGTTGTCCGTGACCGGGGAAAAGGGTCATTGGGTTTATCCCAGCGGTGCTATATCCAATGATTAAAAACAGGGGGCCTTAAGTGCCTATGACCGGGGAAAAGGGTCATCGGGGAAACCCGCCGCGTTTTAGCTGCAGTCAACTGTCTTCTACGTTAAAATTATGAATTCTATGGTTAATTGTACTATTTCTGAGTTTGTATAATTTTGCATGAGGTATGTCGGTTGTAACTATTGAGTACGTTGAGCTCATCCCAAATCAACGACGTGTTTTTCAGGTACAAATGAAGATATCGAATGAAATGGAAACGAGGAGGGGAATGAAAAGTCTTGATGTTGGTTTTATGTTTTAAATCTCGTTTCATTGTTTTTAAATAAGGGCTGAACTAGACATAAAGAAGTGTTTTTGATTATAAATTATTTTCGATGGTGATTTGGGTTATTTATATTATGATTATTTCCGCTGCAAAATTCTTGAACGTTTTTTAAAATGTAAATCTTTTAAATTAAAATCATGAAAATATAGACATTTATTGTGACGCCAAGATTTCTCCATTTAATTATTTAAAAATATAAATCATTTTTCGACTAAAGTGAAATCGGGGCGTTACAAAACCCGAAAACAAGGGGAAAACTCATCATCATCACTGGCAGAGATGGTGAAATTAATGGCAACAAGTTCCGCTCAATTTCAACAAGAGACCGCCAAATTTCAACAAGAGACCAAAGCATCCATAAAAAACTTGGAGATGCAAATGAGTCAAATGGCTGTGCACATAACGCAATTGGAAGCGCAAGGCAGCGGCCGACTGCCACCTCAAACCAAGGTAAATGCGAGGAATGTGAGCGCCATAACAACGCGAAGTGGCAAGAAGGTGGAAGGACCGGCCAACCCAGTGCTAGAGCCAGACAATGAAGACAAAACGGAGGAAGAAAACACGGAGCCAAAACATGCTGAAAAGGGTAATCCTAAACCTTCTAATAATTTTAATGACCCCATTGTTTCTCCCCCTAGGACCGAGCCACTTCCATTTCCATCAAGAATCAAGCGCCAAGCTAAGGAAGACACGGAGAGGCAAATACGAGACGTTTTCAAGAAGGTGGAGATCACTATTCCACTTGCCGACGCAATCAAGCAAATTCCTCGTTACGCCAAATTCCTCAAGGACTTATGCACCAACAAGAGAAGGTTAAAGGGGGATGAAAAGGTCCTAATGGGAGCAAACGTGTCGGCCATATTCCAAAGGATCTTGCCACAAAAGCGGAATGACCCGGGCATGTTTTTCATTCCATGCACGATTAGGAGACATGCGAGTCGAGCGAGCCATGCTAGATTTGGGGGCATCAATAAATGTTATGCCACGCACCATTTTTGACTGTTTGAAAGTCGGGCCATTGAAGAAAACTGGGGTGGTGATCCAACTTGCCGATCGAAGCACTGCCTACCCTGATGGCGTTGTTGAAGATGTCCTCGTAAAGGTGGATGAGTTGATTTTCCCAGCCGACTTCTTTGTGTTGAGCATGAATGAGTCTGCATCAAAATCGCCACCTATCTTTTTGGGGCGACCATTCTTGAACACTGCTCAGACAAAAATCGATGTCACTCGAGGCACCCTAACAATGGAATTTGACGGTCACATTTGTTAATTCAATATTTTTGATGCTATGAGATTTCCTGACTGCGATAACTCTATTTTTGCACTTGATTGTTTTGACTCTCTAGCGCAGGAGTTTCTCGAAATGCATGAAACAAGATAAGCTCGAGACGACGATCACACGAAGTTTGGGGGAGGACTCGTTGCTTTTGAGTTACCCTCTAACTGAACCAACTTGGGAGGATGACGTACGAGAGACAATGTCGGCCTTGCGCACACTTAATGCGAAACCGAGAGAAGAGGACGTAAACTTCATCAAACTTCCCAACTCACACGAGAAAGCCGTTCCATCCATAGTCAAGGCACCGGAGCTCGAACTCAAGGCCCTACCGGAGCACTTAAAGTATATTTTCTTGGGCGATAACGAAACACTGCCTGTGATCATTTCATCTCGCTTGGACAACCTCCAAGAGGCGTCACTGCGACAAGTACTCAAGGATAACAAGCAAGCAATCGGGTGGACCATAGCGGATTTGCGAGGGATAAGTCCTTCCATGTGTTTGCACCGAATTTTACTCGAAGAGAATGCTGTACCATCTAGGGAACCCCAAAGACGACTGAATCCACCAATGATGGAAGTGGTAAAGAAGGAGATTCTAAAACTGCTTGATGTTGGGGTGATTTACCCCATTTCTGACAGTCGGTGGGTGAGTCCGACTCAAGTCGTTCCGAAGAAGTCGGGGGTAACGGTGGTCGAAAATCAAGAAGGAAAATTGGTTCCAACAAAGGTGTTTTTGATCAAATGATTGGAAAGTTGGCGGGCCATTCATATTACTGCTTTTTGGATGGCTACTCGGGATATTTTCAAATTCCTATAGCACCCGAGGATCAAGAGAAGACTACCTTCACGTGCCCCTTCGGCACATTTGCCTATCGCCGCATGCCATTTGGACTTTGCAATGCACCGGCCACATTCCAACGATGTATGGTAAGTATCTTTTCGGAATACGTTGGCGAGATTATAGAGGTCTTTATGGATGATTTTAGCGTTTATGGCAATTCTTTTGAGGTATGTCTTGAAAACTTATCTTTAATTCTAAAACGTTGTGTCGACACTAATCTTGTACTAAATTGGGAAAAATGTCATTTTATGGTGGAACAAGGTATAGTTTAGGACACATCGTTTCGTTTAAAGGAATAGAAGTCGATAAATCTAAGATTGATACCATAGCTGCGTTGCCTTACCCCGCCAATGTGCGGGAAGTTCGTTCTTTTCTTGGCCATGCAGGATTTTATAGGAGATTTATCAAGGACTTTTCGAAGATCGCTTCGCCACTTTGTAGGCTCTTGCAAAAAGATGTGGAATTTGAGGTCGATGACAACTGCAAGAAGGCTTTTGACACACTGAAGGAACGGCTGACCACTTCTCCAGTTATCCAAGCA
>BMAC01000253.1:1028530-1074434 GCA_014905375.1 Phtheirospermum japonicum | reverse complement strand
TGGGGTATACCGGCATGGTGAAAGTAGAAAATTGAAATATCAAAAAGAATTGAGGTGCCGAAACAGCTACCTATCCGTATTTATCAAGTGCATTCGCTTACAAATTCCAAAGAGCGAAGTCCAACGAAGATGCTAGTAGCTCAACAATTCATGCACGTGCTCAAAAGGTGCATCACACTATCAATTTCTCAAAACATGGCGGAGGTGAACTCAACAAATCAAACACCCAATCAAGACAATCCTCCTATCTAGTGCCTTATCATCATTATGAAGTCAAGGACGGTAGTGCGGAGCTGCGGGCCTCAATTAAAAAAAATAATAAATAAATAAATGGGAGAGGACGAGATATTTAATCAATTCCAACGATGGATAGAGCCAAACYATTGAGTAGCGAGGGGGCACCATAGTACATTGACGTGACGTGTATAAAAAKGGGTTGCCAAGCTACTGGGATCACCTAGGCCAATACATGACACGTGCCAATACATGACACGTCTAAGATTTCTAAAAATATAGTGGTGTCTAGAGTCCGAATGAATTCACTTGGGTAATTTGAGTGAGTTACTTATATTATGTTTGTCCTATGCTTTAATTCTTCATATTGCTTGGACAAGCAAGGTTTCAGTCTGGTGGATTTGACAAACGATAAATTACACACTAATTGACGGTTTAATTCTGGTGATTTTATGTGCTTAATATTATCATATATGTTAATTTCTCGTATAATTGTTATTATGAGCAATCAAGCACCAATCGTATATTTCTTCTCTATTTTGCAGTATTTGGTGTTATATTTATCGAAGGATGTCTCACAAGGAAGTAGAGAAACGAGGATTAACGAATCAAGGAGAAAAAATCAAGAATCGGGATGGTGCGTCGATGACGCGTCGACGCCGAGGATGGACCGCGTCAGTCAACGTGATGTGTGGTTGACGCTGAAGGCTGGCTCGCGTCAGTCGACGCTCATGTTCTGAAGCGTCGATGTCGACGCCCATGCAGCCGATGCTACGTCGACGCTCATGTTCTGAAGCGTCGATGTCGACCCATGCAGTCGACGCTCATGCTCTGAAGCGTCGATGTCGACCCATGAAGGACGACGCAGGCAGGTGATTTGCATCGACGCCGAGGGCTGGTTCGTGTCAGTCGACGCCGACTCGGCAGAATTATTTTAGGAAGAATCTTGGGCGGCATGAAAAAGGAGTTCTATATAAACCCCGACCCTATTTCGTCTCAGAGGCATAATATAACATATCACAGGGTTCTACGGAGGTCTAGAGAGGTTCCAACTCGTTCCAAGTCATCCACACGCAAGGGAACTTGAAGATTGACGTTCCAAGACGCAAGATTCAAGTTCAACACATCATCTCTCCTATTTTATCAAGGATTATGTTTGTTTATCTAAATCTTTTCTTTTATTTTCTTAACTCCATGAGTGAGTAAACTTATTATCTAGTTCTAGGGATGTTGTTCTATTTTCAGTTTATGATTGCTTAATTCTTAATTTGGCTTGATCACCTAGATTAGGGATTGGTTATCTATTGCTAGAAATAGGATTATTTCCCGTGTAATTGTCGTAATTACTATTTCTCTGAAGCAACTAATGATTGTAAATCGTTAGGGACAACACAACATAGGTTGAATGAACCGAGCTTATGCGTTTGTTGCCTAGATTAATCTATTTGCCTAATTATTAATGCTGTTGTTGGGTTGAACCTAGAGAGCTTATTCTAGGTTATTCAATAATTAGATTCAATTAAAAAGCTTATTTTAATTGAGTACACAGTAAGGGTATTCGAGTAGCAGAGCTTATTGCTACTTAGGGTTTTTAATAGCATGTGATGAATAGATTATGATATTGTAGTTGGTTAAATGAGTAAATCGAGGGTGGAAACTGAACTAGAACTAGGCTTTTATTATTATTGAATTCTTCGTTAATTATTTTCTTGCTAATTTAATTGCTTGTTTATTTTATTAGTTTAATTAATTCATAATTCCTTACCCCAATCATTTATTTAAATAAAATACGAATCATCACAATCTAACCACACTCCTCGTGGGTTCGACCCTTACTTATCGCTACTACTAGTTAGTGGAGAGAAGCTGAGAAAAATAAATTATGAAATTTGACGCTTGACGACGGGCGGTCAGATTTTGGCGCTAGAGTCCGGATGAGTTCATTTGATCAATTTGAGTGACTTACTTATTTTACGTTTGTCCTATGCTTTAATTCTAAATGTTGCTTGAGGACAAGCAAGGTTTAAGTTTGGGGTAATTTCATAGGCGAGAAATTGTACGATATTTAATGGTTTAATTCCTATATTTTTATGTGATTAATATTCTTATATATATTTATTTCTCGCATATTTATTATTATGAGTGGAGGAGCACCAATTGTGTGTTTTTCTCTTATTTTGCATTAATTAGGTTCTAAATTGGTGAGTTAAAGATTTAAGGATGATGCATAAGAGTTTCACGAGGAAACGAGAGACAAAACGAGTGGATTGGCAAAGAAAGGACAATTTTGCACTTTCTAGATGGGTTATCGCTGAGATCAACCGTTATAGAAAGTGCCGCTGACTGCTGCCTACAAGAACCGATGTCGTTCGATGTACCTGCCTACAGAGCTCTCTGTCGCGTCAGTCGACACGGAACCGACGTTAATCGACGCGAGCGCACCGAATGCGTCGACGCCGAGCCCCAAAACGCGTCGGTCGACGCTCGGTCGACGCGACTGCCCAAAAAATGCATTTTTAAGGGTTTCTTATTGCCCAAGACTTCCTAAACCTATAAATACCTCCCTTAAACATCAAAAACGGGTGGGACATTAATCCTAGGGTTCCAAGACACCAAAAGGAGTCCAAAACACCCAATTCAACCATCCATCAAGAGCTTGAAGATTGAAGACTCAAGAATCAAGATCTAAGCTCTCTTATCCTTTTCTTATCTAGAATTATGTTCTTCTTATTTATTTTTCTTCTTTATTATTCTATGAACTCCATTAGAGAGTGATTGTTTTATCTAGTCCTATGGATGTTGAAACCCTCGTGAGATTATGTTTTAATTAATTTATGCGTATTTCTTTCGTTCTTCATATGAGATTGCTTGTGTTATCTTGTTTACATATCATGATTTCTTATTTCATGACATGATTGTTGAATTCTTGATTTTGATTGGCCACCTAGATTAGGGATTTGGTTATCAATTGCTAGAAAGAGAACTGCTTCCCGTGTAATTGTCGTAGTTTCGATTTCTCTGAAGCAACTAATGGTCTCGTATCATTAGGGGTAACACAATATAGGTTGAATAAACCGAGCTTATGCGTTTATTGCTTAGATTAACCTATTTGCCTAGATATTAATGCTGTTGTTGGGTTGAATCTAGAGAGTTTATTCTAGGTTATTCAATAATTAGAATCAATTAAAGAGCTTATTTTAATTGAGTAAAAGGTAAGGGTGAATTCGAGTAGCAGAGCTTATTGTTACTTAGGGTTTTTAGTTTCATATGATGAGTGAATTATAATATTGCAATTGTTTAGATGAATTGAACGAGGGTGGAAACTGAACTAGGACTGGAAATTTATTTTATTATTTCTTATTTATTTTCTTAATTGTTTGGTTTATTTGTTTTTAATTGTTTTCTTGTTTATTTAGTTATTTAATTTTCGTTAGTTAGTTTATTATCTCTACCCCCGTTTTGTTATTTTATTTAAAATACAAGAAAATCACAAATTAATCCACACTCCTCGTGGGATCGACCCTTGCTTGCCACTACTACTAGTTAGTAGAGGAAAGTCGAGGAACTTTATAAATATTATTTTTGACGCTTCAACGACGAGCGGTCAAATTTTGAGAGATTGCGGGATTTTTGGAGATTTATTATTATTATTATTATTATTATTATTATTATTATTATTATTATTATTATTATTATTATTATTATTATTATTATTATTATTATTATTATTTTGCAGAAATTGAATGGAGAAGGAGAGACCCTAGCCCTAATCGACTTTGTTTACTGTTTTAATTGGGGAATTGTACCCACATGTGTAACACTTGAGTTTCTCTGCCGCCAAAAAATGATCTCCCCAAAAGACGAAAATAACCTTAAAAAGGGGGCGTGCACGAGGCCAATGAGATCTTGGATGAAAAATGAGTTAGGGGTTACATTTAACAATGATAGGATTATGGTTCACGGGAGTTTTAATCCTATTAACTTCATTATTTATTTTTAAGAATATTTGCCTGTCTCGACTCTAGTGTTGGTTAGAATATTAGTAGGTAAAAGAGTCCTTATCTCTTTAATATCTTAAGAGATAATTATCAAGACCTTGTTATGTGGACAAGGACTCCTTCAAGGAAGGTGAGTTATAAGTACTTGGCGTTTTCATTTGAGGAAGATACGACGACAAGGACGAGAAAAACAGAAACACCACTACAGTATTCTTGCTCCATTTTATGTTTATTCTTTGAGCTCTACTTGTTCGAACGAGAAGAACTTTTAGGAGCAATTTAATTTTTCATCTTTTTGTAATGTTACTAGAATCCTTTTTGTTGGATTTATAAACGTTTCTAGTAATATGATTTTTGGTCTACGGTCGCGTTCTGTGAGTTATTTTAACTCATAGGCAAATATCATTGTTGTTTTATCGTTCTGCATATATGTTAGTAAGAATGTTCCAACATTATTACTGACATCAACGTTCATACAAGTTATTGAACCCCTTTAAAACTTTCAATTGGTATCAAGAGCGATCACTTGACTCTACTAAGTGAGATTCCTGCGGACGTTGAAGGAGAAAAATGGATAATGTAATGAACGCTTCAATCCGACCTCCTGTGTTGGATGGAACAAACTACGTAATCTGTAAAGTCAGGATGCGAGCCTACATAAAAACGATAGATGAAAGATCCTGGCGTGCAATTCTAACGGGTTGGGAGGCTTCTAGGAGAGATGATCCGGACGGCGACATCATTTGGAAAAATAAAATTGATTGGACTGTAGAAGAACTTGCTACTTCAAATGCCAACACCAAAGCCTTGAGTGCCATCGACAGCTTTGTGGATGTGTCCTTATTCATAATAATCTCCAACATGCAAACGGCTAAAGAAGCATGGGAAGCACTACAACTTTTTTGTGAAGTATCCAAAGGAGTCCAAAGAACCAAATTAAGAATATTGGCGACAAAATTTAAATTGATGAGAATGGAGAAAAGTGAAGCCATTGCCAGCTACAGCGCAAAGCTTCTTGACATTTCAATGAATGTCAATCTCTGGGATCCCCTATCTCAAATGAAAGGCTTGTGAGCAAATTCCTACGATCAGTGATGGAAAAAATCAATGTGAAGATCATAGCTATTGAAGAATCCAAAGACACCTCTGTCAGGAGTTTTGATGAACTTGTAGGCTCTGTAAAGGCCTGTGAAATGGAATTAAAACTCAAGCAACCAAAGGGAAAGAGTATTGCCCTCATTTCTGCCCCGGATTTTGAAGATGAAGACCTTGAACTTGCTGCCATAGCATACGAGGCTGAGTATGCAAACCTGGATGCGGACGGCATTGCTCTCATCACCAGAAAATCCGGCGAGTTTCTGAAGAAAAAGAACATCTCAAGGAAACCTTTGAATAGGCACCTTAAGTCTGCATCTGAGCCCAGTACTCCTCAACCCATGGGACAGTCTTCCAACAGATTCCAAAGAAGAGATTCAACTCCTATGAGTGCAAAATCTGAACCCAGGAATCAAAACAGCACCAAAGACTTGGACAATGTTCAGTGACATGAGTGCAGACGATTTGGACATTATAAGTATGAGTGTGCCAATACACTAAGGAAGAAGAACTTTTTAGTCATGAGTGATGGAGAAGATGACGAAGAGCCAAAAGGAACCGAGGTGGTTGCGGCCATGAACGCCTGTGTGGTCTGGGATGACACTGATAGTATGGATAACATTGTGTGCTTCAACTCTGTCATCACAACTGAAAGTGATGAGAATGAAGATTTTGCTATGGCGTATGAAGAGTTATGTGAAAATTTGTGCAAACTTCTCCAGAAGGTCAAATTTTTCTCTAAAGAAAATGAGAGACTGACACGAGCTGACAAGGAACAACAATCTGTGGTGTTGCGTCTAGAAGCTCTTTTGACCAAACTAGAAGAAGAACTAGATAGAACCAGGGGGAACTCTCAGCATCCATGATGACACTCAAGAAACTCAACACTGGATCAACCAAACTTGATGAAATTCTATCTATTGGAACCATGGTCATACATGGGATAGGGTTTGAGGCTCCAGTCTTTGTCAAAGAAGGCGACAAATCCTCCAAAGGATCGGTCTCTGTGAACAAAATCAAGCGAAGGAAGCGTACCTACATCTGTCATCACTGCTCAAAACCGGGTCACATCAGACCATTCTGTAAGAAACTCAAGTCAGAAAGAGCATCATTCCCGGGTAAATCAATGCCAGTGAAAAAATGCTCCAACATCAGGACTAACAAAACTCGCAAAAACAGAATGGTGTGGGTAAGGAAGGAAGTCACCCAGTGCAACATGATTTACATCTCCCTAAAGTCCGGAGTTGAGGACTCATGGTACTTTGACAGCGGGTGCTCCAGACACATGACTGGATCGGCTGAACACTTGACCAATGTTGTTCAACACAAAGGAGGCAAAGTCCAATACGGTGGAGGAGCGCATGGTCAGATTGTTGGAAAAGGCACCCTGAATGTTGAAGGGTTGCCTAAACTTCAGAATGTGCTACTTGTCAAGGGTCTAGCTGCCAACCTTATAAGCATCGGTCAACTTTGCGATGATGATCTCCATGTAAAGTTCAGCCGAGACACCTGTGAAGTCTTCAACAACACAAATCGTTGCATTCTCACTGGAACTCGAACCACGAACAACTGCTACAAATAAAATAGCAAGATTTGGTGTCAAAGTGCGCAATCATCTGAGTCCGAAGTGTGGCATCAAAAGATGGGACATGTCAACTACAAAATGATGAGCAAACTTGTCAAGTCAGAAGCGGTGAGAGGAATTCCCAAGCTGGTCATCAATAACCCATTCATATGTGGTGATTGTCAAAAGGGGAAACAAACCAGGGTGTCTCATCCAGTGACCCAACATTTCAATACCACTCGGTGCCTGGAATTGCTCCATATGGATCTTATGGGTCCTATCAAGGTAGAAAGTTTGGGTGGTAAGAAATACTCATTTATTATTGTTGATGACTTCTGTCAGTTCACCTGGATTGATTTTCTCCGTGAAAAATCTAAAACCTTTGAAAGTTTTCGAAAACTGTCCAAACGTGTCAGTAAAAAATTTTCTTTACAAATTGGCAAAATTAGGACCGATCATGGTAAAGAGTGTGAGAACTCATCCTTTCAAAATTTCTGTGATAAATACGGAGTTTCTCATGAGTTCTCCTCACCAATCACGCCTCAGCAAAATGGAATTATTGAAGTAAAAATTGGTCCTTACAGGAAATGGCTCGAACCATGTTAATTTCAAGAAGTCTGGCAAAAGGTTTTGGGCAGAATCTCTTAACACAGCGTGCCATATTTCTAATCGAGTATATTTTAGGGTAGGGACTTTCAAAACACCCTACGAGCTTCTTATTGGAAATAAACCTAACCTGAACTACTTTCATGTTTTCAGTTGCATATGCTACGTACTGAACGACAGATCCCACTTAATAAAATTTGATTCTAAAAGTGACAAGTGTGTCTTTTGGGGATATTCAGTAAATAGCCATGCTTATAGGGTGTTTAATCTAAGAACTCATTCTATGCTTGAGTCTGTGAATGTCAAGTTCGATGAACTAGCAGCCATTTCTGAAAGGTCTGCTGAGTATGACGTGGTTGATCTAATTCAAAGTCCACAGTCTTCTCCCCTACTTACTCCAAGGGAGATATCTGAAACTGCACCAAGTGTTACTGAAAGTGCTGCAACACTTGAACCAACATCGCAGGTACATACAGACGCTGATGGTGAAACCTCTGAATCTGAAGAAGACCAGGACATTGAAGTAATCTCTGCATCACCAGACAGAGATATACCCTCCAGGATACAGAATAATCATCCCACATCCCAAGTCATTGGATCCTTGAACGAAAGAAGCACACGAAAGAAACAGATCAATTTCAAGGAAATGGTAAAACTGGTATGTATGGCCTCGTGCTGTTCTCTAACCAATTACTCTTGTTTTGTGTCCACCATAGAACCCATGAAGGAGGAGGAATCTCTTAAAGACGAATACTGGATAAATGCCATGCAAGAAGAGTTGGACCAGTTTGCCAAAAATGACGTATGGGACTTGGTACCGCGTCCGTATGGTGGAAACGTCATTGGAACAAAGTGGATCTTCAGTAACAAGACTGGTGAACTGGGAAATATAGTAAGAAACAAAGACAGACTTGTGGCTCAAGGTTATACTCGGGTTGAAGGTATAGACTTTGATGAAACGTTTGATCATGTAGCTAGAATTGAGTCAATTAGATTACTACTAGCAATTGCTTGTCACTTGAACATTACCCTTCACCAAATGGATATAAAAAGTGCTTTCTTAAATGGTGTTTTAAATGTGGAAGCTTATGTTGAGCAACCCAAAATTTTTGAAGATCCTCATAAACCACACTATGTTTTCAAACTAAAAAAGGCCCTCTATGGACTGAAACAAGCTCCTAGGGCTTGGTATGAGAGACTCACTCAACATCTTCTTCAAATGGATTTTGAACGTGGTGAAGTAGATAAAACTTTGTTCATTTTGAAAAACAATCTCAAGATACTAATTGCTCAAATCTATATTGATGACATTGTGTTTGGTTTTAACTGTGATGAACTGCTCAAAGACTCCGTGACAAGCATGTCTACCACCTTCGAAATGAGCATGGAAGGTGAGTTATCGTTCTTTTTGGGGCTGCAAATTAAACAGTTTAAAAATAGAATTTTTTTTCCCAGGAAAATTATGCGAAAAATATGGTGAAGCGCTTTGGACTCGACAGTGCCAAGCACATGAAAAATCCCATTGGATCGATTAAAAAACTGTCAAGGTACGATGTTAATGAATGTGTTGATCACACTTTGTACAGGAGCATGATTGGTAGTCTTCTGTACTTAACTGCCAGTCATCCAGACATCATGTATAGCATTTGTTTGTGTGCTCGTTATCAGTCTGATCCGAAAGAGACAGACCTAAAGGCACTTAAACACATAATTAGATACGTAGTTGAAACTTGCAATCTAGGAGTCTGGTATACAAAGGACAATAACTTCAATCTTGTTGGATATGTTGATTCTGATTGGGCATGTGACGCTGATGATAGGAAGAGTACAACAGGTGGGTATTTCTTTTTAGGTAACAATCTGGTCTCTTGGTACAGAAAGAAGCAGAATTGCGTGTCATTATCAACTGCCGAGGCCGAGTATGTGGCCGCAGGTAGTGCTTGTTCCCAACTACTCTGGATGAAACAAATGATAGATGAGTATGGGTTACATAGTCATGTTCTTACTGTTTTGTGTGATAACTCAATTACAAATGATATCTCAAGAAATCCTGTACAACACTCTCGAACAAAACACATAGACATCAGGCATCATTTCATTCGAAATTTGGTTGAGAGAAATATTGTGAGTATTGAGCATATTGGAACTGAACATCAACTGGCTGACATATTCACCAAAGCATTAGACTACGAGGGATTTTCCAGATTAAGGAAGTCTCTCGGCTTATTTGCTATCTGATTTTTATTACCGGAAATGCTGCAGCACCCCTAGTAACATCAGCTGCAGCATACTGTTCTCAACATGTATTTTTTCTTGTTTTATTTTCATAACACATAATAGGTCTTACATACATCACAAAAGTAAGAACATTGGTGGTTTGATTGTGATGTCAAAAGGGACTGGAAGTCTCGAAATATACAATTGTGGGCTGACTTTTGCAGAAATAAGTTTTCTCTCGGTGAGCACAAAAATTCGAATTAAAAGTTTGAAGGATATCCCAGCCAGTCATTCATGAATGACTATCTTTCTTGCCAAAGTGCTGAATTCAAAAATTAAAGATCCTCTCTGTGGATTTTTAATATGCTGATTAAGTGGAGATTCTCTTTACTCCCGGACACAAATATCCTCAAACACAAATGACCTTGTCATTCGCCGAGTTAAGAATTATCAGTTCATTGACTTTGTTGATCGGATGTCAGTACCAATGCCATCACACAAAGAACCAACACTTTACTGCTCTGTGAACCGTATGTGATTTTTATTCTTTTAGGTCATTCCATTTAGACATACCTTTAGGACATGCATGTTTGGTGAATTTTGTTCTTAAAGTTTCTATTGGTAAAGTTATGCTCATAACAAAAGTCTATTTTTCTCTTACTCAAATCTCATTATCTTTTTGATGCCTTATTGCCAAGTGGGTTATAATCAGAGTCTTGTGGACCTGAGTCGCTTTTGCACTTATTTCTATTTGTGAGTAATTGTGTTTAAAAATAGAGTTGGGCTTGAAGAATGGGCCTGTCATCTCAGATCTTTACAGGCCTTAAGGTATTCTCTACCATCCACTAACACTCACAATTTGTTTAAGCTTTCTTTGTGTGTCAGTCTCTTCCCTCGATCTAGTCAAGAGCACTCTCAACACGAAACCCCTTTTGCATTCTGCACTTTCAGCCAAACCAAAACCTAATTTTTGATCGAAGATGAGTCCAAGAAAAATCAAGGTGTCGAAAAAGCCTGCCCGCTCTCAGTCGGAGAAGATGATGATGATGGAGGATAGTGCTGCCTCCGACACTCTTCCGAGATACCTCCCCCTTGATATTTGAGGCGAACATGGGGATCCCTCCGCTATGGATACGAATGTTGGTGGATCTGCTCCAACATAAGGACCTGACACTGGGGTCTCTTCTTCAAATCCGTCACTACCAAGTCCGTCGACTGTACTGGCTCAGATGCCCGTCAGTGACACAGTGGAACCCTATGCCACAATTCTCCCAGGTAACCCCGGCAATGAAATTGATGTGAATAATCTGCCAAATTTAAAACTAATTGCAAAAACGTGCGGGAGGATTGTAAATCCACTACTAAAACGATCACGGCGGCTGAGAGGGATTAACCCGGGTCTCCTACCGGAGGCTGTTCCCAAGAGTCAGTCAGATGGGCCTAGGCGTATCCCGCTGGAGAGAATGTCTTTTGCAGAAGACGTTGACTACTTGACTGATAGCGATGACTCAGACTATGCTCCGCCGGAGGGACTGGTAGCTGAGAAGGAGGAGATACCTATCACTCCATTCTTCCCTGATTCTGAAGTTGTAATGGTGCGCAAGTTTCGCGCGAAGAGGAAGCGTCTCACTCCTCAAAACATGGTGGCACCAGATTCTGAATCAATGGAGGCTGATGAGGAGGATATTCTGGCTGATGAAGATGCACCTTTAGCATCTTTACTGTTGAAATTGGGTAAGGCTATTCCTGTGCAGGGTGCTTCTAGTTCTGTGCCTCCAGCTGCTGCTAGTGCATGTCACTCACCTGACTAACCATTATCAGACTCAAGTCAGTCCTCAGAAAGGACTGTTTCTGTTGGTGAGCTTGATGTGGGTGAGGATGTTGGCACACCACTGCCTGGCATATCTCTTGAAGCTGCTCATTCATCTCCCTCAACTCAGACTGCTGCCCAAGAAGTCTCCTCTTCAAGCTCAACTGCATCTGACAATTCAGATGATGTTAATTTTGAGGTTAGACAGGTGGATCCATCTGACAATGCCACTGAAGAGGATGAATCTAAAAGTTTTGATCTGGGAGATGACTCTGACGATGAAGAGCTGGACGTGGTCAAGGCCTATGCCCCTCATTTTTATACGAGCGAAACCAAGGAGAGGTATGGTGGATTGCACAGCAGGGTGCTGATCGAAGAGAGGAGAGTTGATTATGGACTGTTCGAAAAGATTGAACAAATTTGTGAGCAGAAAGGGGTTAACTTCCACAGTGACAACTTCAGTACCATATCTGAGGGAGGCAGTACTTGAATTTTATGCCAATATGCTCCCCTCGGTCTCTAATCAGCTGTTTGAGAAGTATGGTAAGGTTTTTGTGCGTGAGAAAATCTGTTCTTTCACTCACTCTGTGATTAACAGGTTCTTCGGGACTGAAGATGATGAAGAGGGGGCTTCTGTTGATGACTTTGATGAAGTGGCCAAGTTTTTAACTGGTGGACATATGACGAAGTGGCCGAAGAGATTTCTCAGCTCACATCTCTCTACTCGGTTCTCCACAAAGTAGTTGTGTGTAATTGGGTTTCAACGACAACACAACCACAGTCACGTTCTCACAAGGAAAAGCCCTATTCCAGATTGGAAAAGGGATGCGGTTTAATTTTGGCCAAACCGTTTTTTATTGTGTGATGAAGTTTGCCGATACCACAGCTACTAAGGTTGGTCTGCCCTTTCCCTCGCTCATCTATTCGATCATTGCTGATCAAGGTCTCCAAAAGTACAATGATGAGCACTTCAGCGGTGAGCCTGGTTTATTTGGACTAAGCCACAAGCATTTTGAGGGGACGCATCGGATTGTTGACTTGCCACTAAAGTTCTCTAATTACGAGGATGTGATCGCCAACACTGTTACTCCAGATGTTGGTCCCAGGGTTACTAACACAGGGACTAACACTTGTCCCTCTGTCTCTATTCCCGTGTCTGATTTTCAGGTTCATTTGTGCTTGGTCGATCAGCAGATTGTTGGATCTCGGGCACATCTTGCTGGGTTGGGAAAAATGCGAGAATTCTTCTCCAAATCACTCCTTTTGCATTCTGGAAAAAAGGGGGAGAGAAGGCTGGAGAGGTTACGGAGGCTGCTACTGTTGTGGACAAAGGAAAGCAGAAGCACTATGCTGCTCAGAAATGAAAGCAGAAGGAGGATGCTGCTCAGGAGGACGAAGATGCTGATGATTCAACACTGATTCCTCGACGATCACGGAGGACCAAAACTGCAACAATGCACAGTTCCAAATCCTGAAGCCATTTCTATTTGATTCTGAATATTTGTTTTGATTAAGACAATTTTCTGTTTTTGTTTTGCTGTGTTTGTTTGGTTCTAGCTCAGTCATCATCAGTACTAGTGTTACTGTTATTTTTACTAACATTTTCTCAGCTCAGCAATTCAGGGGGAGTCTTCCCTAGTACTTGTCCAGGGGGAGAGGTTCTCTGGCTTTTGTCCAGACAGGCAAAAGGGGGAGATTGATAGGATTATGGTTCACGGGAGTTTTAATCCTATTAATTTCATTATTTATTTTTAAGAATATTTGCCTTTCTGGACTCTAATGTTGGTTAGAATGTTAGTAGGTAAAAGAGTCTTTATCTCTTTAATATCTTAAGAGATAATTATCAAGACCTTGTTATGTGGAACAAGGACTCCTTCAAGGAAGGTGAGCTATAAGTACTTGGCGTTTTCATTTGAGGAAGATACGACGACAAGGACGAGAAAAACAGAAACACAACTATAACATTCTTGCTCCGTTTTATGTTTATTCTTCGAGTCTACTTGTTCGAACGAGAACAACTTTTAGGAGTAATTTCATTTTTTATTTTTTTGTAATGTTACTAGAATCCATTTTTTTTATTTGTAAACGTTTCTAGTAATATAATTTTTGGCCTACGGTCGCGTTCTGTGAGTTATTTTAACTGACAGGCAAAAATCTTTATTGTTTTATCGTTTTGCATGTATGTATGTATGTATGTATGTATGTATGTATGTATGTATGTATTAATATACTGGTTTATCACCCGCATACTATGCGGGATTTGAAAAAAAAAATAACATTCATTAAAATTGATAAAAGAATAATATTGAAAATGATACACATAAGTCGTACATTATTTCTTCTATTTATAGGAAGATTGTTCTTCACAAAAAATAATTTTTACACAAAAATTAGAACATTATTTGTTCTAATTATAGTAAGATTCATAATAAAGAATTTTTAAATATTTTACCCGTGAGTCACGAAATTAGTTGTAAATTATAATAAAATACCATAAACTTAACAGCAAAACCCATAGAAAATTGAGTTTGTAAAAACGTGAAACATACACTGATAATTCTATTAAGATAACATGTGTAATATTTTTATTTTTATTTTTTTGGTAAGACGCTAATTTGTTCATTTAAATATAATAATGTATGTATCAATGCATTATATTGAGATTAGATACAGACATTTGAAATATATTTAATATTTATTTTTCTAGGCGTAATAATTTTTTGTTTTGTTTTTTCTTTGTTTTTCTTTTACT
The DNA here is from genome assembly GCA_014905375.1 of Phtheirospermum japonicum. NCBI lineage: Eukaryota > Viridiplantae > Streptophyta > Magnoliopsida > Lamiales > Orobanchaceae > Phtheirospermum > Phtheirospermum japonicum. The sequence continues at coordinate 1,060,158 of BMAC01000253.1, read as the reverse complement.
TATTTGGCGTAACAATAGTTTTTCATATATAAATTTTTGATTTTATTCTTAATGCATTATATCAGGATTAGATAAGAAAATTTAAGTTTATATTTTGTTAATTTATTTTCCTTTTGTAATAATATATCTCGTATTTTACTTAAATAGAATATTTAAAATTCTAAAAATAAATTATTTCAAGTTTTATTATAGATAAAAATTAGTTCAACTTTTATAGATTTATGAATTATTTATATTTTAATATTAGAAGAATAAAAGTAAAATTTTGAATTAGGCAAAATATGATAAAGAAAATATTGAATTAGGGAAAATATAATAATAGAAAAATATTAAATTAGGAAAAATATAATAAAAGAAAAATATTAAATTAGGTTAATATTAGGCTCGGATGATAGCGAATCATCAGAATTCTTTACAAAACTAACAAAGCATGAGAATCAGACACATAGAATAGGAGAATTTTCCATTTTTATATATATATATATATATATATATATATATATATATATATTCTAAAAAAACTGGGTATTTTTGTACGAACCTTTTCCCCTTCGAAATATGATTATTTTCTCCCTAAATTATAGTAAAAGGTTTCTCTATAGAACCATTATATTCTTCTCCCCCAAATAAGTAAACGTAAAAATAAAAAATTCTTAACACAGTATATAAATTTGAAGGAATTAACCCACAAAAATAAGTTTAAATGCACTAATATAAGATTAACAAAATGAGTTAGTTCAGGTAAAAAGAGTGACACCTCTCGACAGCTTGTGCAGCTTTATAAGGAGAACCAGTCCACCGTTTGCAGATCGGCTGAGATTGTTTGTGACACCTCTCGACAGCTTGTGCTTTATGAGGAACTTGACTCTTCGAGCACGAGTTCTATTGATTAGGTGGGCATGAGTTATTCGGATAAGGTTTCTCCCTCGACGAAACATACTCCAACAGCCTGTCTCGCAAGTGAAGGATTTATAGTGGATGATTCGGATATTGACAGCAAACATCGCACCCCTCTTTTTCGTAAGTCTGCCACTGATCGAGAATTAATTGATATAATTGAAAAATTACAACAAGAATCTTCTACATCTTTCACTGTTGACAATACAAAATCTTCTCCCGCCCTCCACCTCATGAGTATTGCTTCTAGACAATTTTGAACGGACTTTGCTGATGATGAAGATGTTACTCCTATACGCAGAGTTTCAAAAAGTTCTTTTAAGAGGGGATTTCTTGTGAAGCGCTAATATCTATATTTTCGTTTGTCAATTGAAGAATTATTTAGAGTATGATTGGTCGTGTAGGGGATTCGACCGCCCAATCTTATTTTATTTGACGCAAATTGGTCGTGTAGGGGACTCGGCCCTCCGTATCTTTTTCTTCTTTTTAATATATATTTAAAATATTAAAAAAAAGGTAAAAAGAGCGACACTACTTAGGCTTAGGTCACGAGTTCGACTTTAATTAGAGATTTCTTTCTTTATTACCATTGTAAGGTTAATTTAAAAGGCCCCAACATAAAACTAAAGACACGTCGATGTTACCATAAAGTTATGACAGCACAAGGCAAGTTGCAAGCATACAAATGATCCTACAGATAGACATACCTGATACCACAGTGGCATACAACCAAGAAACTACAAAAGTCAAGAAAAGAATCAAGCAGCCTATCATGCTTTCACTATTGGAGTGGGGTAGCAAAAGAACAAAAGCTGAAAGTTGTATCAAACTTCAATCACTTCGTGAACCCCATCATGCCATTGGAATATGAATCTTGAAAAAAGCTAACCATTTGTTTTCAAGCTCTCATAATAAGACAAGTGTTGAAGTAAGGATTATGGAAGAGCAGAATAAGATGCTTGTCGCGAGTCGAGCCCCTCCGTCGCTTATGTCATTGTTGATCCCCGACGGGCCTAAAGTACCAGGGTTAGTCCCCCCAAGTATGCCGCTGCCCGAAGGGGTTGTCAAGACAGGGGAGCCGTTGGGCATGGTGGTGGAAGGCGTGCCAATGCCGGCGCTGATGCCGCCAGTGCCGGTGGTTGGTGGAGTCATTTGAGTGGTGGTAGAACTGAATAAAAAATATATATCTCATATGTTAATGTTGTCTGCATGATTATATACATTCATCAACATATGCAAACACATGGCACTGCCCCATATTTAAAGTATTAAAGAACAAACAAAAATAAAAAACTAATTAGATTTTGTACATTGGTAAGTAGGAATTCTAACTAAGCAACAATTAAACCTAAATTTGGCATCTTCCTTTCAAAATGAACACATCATCTGACATGCTTCTTAGTGTTTAATTACGTACATCAAACCAGGTCAAGACATTTTGTGAGAATATTATCAAATGGTTTCATATAATCTAGTATAAAATAAATTGACAGCAGGGGAAAAAATAATTTTCATCTTGAGCCACAAAAAGTACTATTGGTTTACTCTAAGAGGACGACTCCTTTTACCCTAATACGGGGAAAGAGAGCTATTTCTCTTAAATATAGATTTGATATTTTAAAAGCTTTAAATAATACTTTATATTTTTAAGACTGAAGGTAAAACTTGTGTACTTTGATTTAAATAAAAAGTATTATTTTTCTCAAGAAACTACCATTTTTGGTGCATTCTATATCACTGAAAACATTTAACCAATTTATCATCTGTAAAGACCATTTTACCTTTGATCTTCTATGGGTTTAACCGCCAACTACATTGTTTTTTCAAACACAAAATAAGTATGGCTCTTCACATTACAATGGAAGCGAATTCTATCTTTGGGTACGCAATTACTGCTATAACTCTCTGAGCAGAAAAACAGGCCCCAGTTGTCATTAATCTTGAAATATCCACCACAACCTTTTGACCTCGGGCACCAATTATAGAATTATAGAATAAAAGGGCTTAAATTAAAGTAGGCAAAATAGGAAAAAGTATTATCAGCATCTTCTTTTAATAAAGGAGTAGAGACAAAACTCAGTCAATGACTACTATTTACCTATAAACAAGAGTCAAGTAAAAAGAAACTTTGGATTCCCTCTTTGTCAGTTATTGCCTTTGCACTATTGTTTAAGGATTGTATATATTGAATGTTTTGTTGTAATTATGGGACCAATAACTAAGTAATGAGTTGAAGACATTACCAAATGATAACAGCATGACCATATAAGTGAAATATGAAGTATTTATTTCACCCGATAAATAAAAAAACAACAAAAGAAAAAGACAAATACTTGTGTTAGGCCAGATTGACAGGGTATGATCCGTTAGGTTGATACTATAATATATTAATTTTTGTACTATTATGTATTGGTTTTGTACTTGAAAGTATTGATTTTTCATAAATTTCTGACCTGTATTAGTTTTTATATTATAATATATAGATAATAATGTATTGATTTTTGTATTATAATGTATTAATACTAAATTTTCGCCTAATAATATCCGTTATTGCCCTAGATTATTGATCCATTTGATAAACCAGATGTAACTTTATTTGGAAATAGGAAATCTGAATGCGAAGGTAAACTATTCGTTGCATGCGATAGAGTGACCAAGAAAATAGTATGTTCCTATTCCTTCATTAGGATTCTACCTAAAGTAATTATAACAAAATCTTTCAAAATTTCAACTTTAACGTGAACCTTGTAGGAATTCAAATTGAACCCTGGATCAAGAGGACACTAAATGACGGTTGATATATATAAATGTATTGGGAAGGATTCCAGAACATTGCTTTGTGTAACAATTAGGAATCATTTTAAACTTTTAGATCAAATAATATGAATGATTAAAATCGAATGATATAATTTTTGTTGGTTTATAGAATAACACCACACAATAAAAAGCACATGCACTATAAAAACACAATAAAAACAATGAGATACTATTTAAAAACAAAAAAAAACCCACCTCAAATTAAATTTGGTGTAAAATCAATGCCACCAAAATTCGTCGAAAAAAACTCTCAATTATTTAAAACACTATAACTTACACATTTGTTAAAAAACATTATTAGTTTTAAAATTTTAGATGATAATAAGCAGTGTAGATGACTAAATATTAGCATCACTCGTCTGAAAGATGCATTGCTCATTAATTAAAATTGTGTATTACTAATAAGCAATGCATAATATTAAGTTAAAATAAATAAAATAATAGAAATAATCTCCTACATTCAATTAATGAGATCCAATGGTAAGGATTGGTTTCTAATTGGGTTAAATAAATAGAATAATATACATAATCTCCTACATATCTCATAAGGGCAATAGTTCTCATTTTAAATAATATATATATAATTTTAGAGACTTCAACAAAAATATATAATTTCGAAATGGGCTAGGCCATGTGGGGTGGATGTGATCAACTACTTCATAATGATGTTTTATTCCATATTCTATGTCACAGATTATTGTTACGTGTATAAAAACTATTATATAAAAACCTGCTTAATTATCCTCGTTCTATATGTCGTATGGGTATTTCAAATATATTAAGAACAATTTAATGGTATAATTATAGATAGTAAATGATCATACTACTTCTTTCGTCTTGTATATAAAAAATGATGATTAATAATAATTATTATTATAATTATAAATATCAAAGGACTATCTTGTCATTTTGTTTAAAAGGGCTAAAAATATGGAATAATAATTTGACAGTAAAATTAGTAAATTGACATTTAATTCTTTTTGGTAATGTAAGAAGTAATATTAATTATTTTTTGATAATGTAAATGAGAAAGATAAAACGAAACAAGATTTTTTTAAATGCGATAAATAGAAAGGAACAGAGGGAGTATTTCTTAATTTTGAAAGGTTAAAAGGCATGAATTAACCAAGAGTGAAACAAAATTAGAAAATTAGTATTTTTCATTTTTTTGGGGTTCTAAAAGTGACGAAATAATAAGACAAATTATTTTTTACAATGTGACACAAAAAAAAAGGAAAATTATTTTTTACAACCTGCACTATAAGCGTTTTTACGCTTTGTAATCTAATATTTTTTTGTTGCCGATTACAACTCTTCATATAAGGGATTTGTTAAATGCAACTTTCTGCTATTTTTCCATCCAAAAAGTCATCGGGCTCACGAGTGTGACGCACACACCATTTTGATAGCGTTTTAAATGAATATTAAATGGATATTGCAAATTACAAATCATGTATAGTATGGGTTTTTATTTGCAACAAAAAATATGTTAGGTTGCAAAGTGTAAAACCATATAGTAGAAGTTGCAAAGAATTATTTTACTTGATTTATATTATATATTTTTTGATATTTTGTACAATTTATTAACTTTCATATTTATTAAATAAGTATATAAAATTTACTTATAAGTTATTATATTTTGCATTTTTTCATACTTTCACATTAGTTTTTTTATCATTTTATGGTAATTATGTTTATTTGTATGTTTTTCTTCTTACAATAAATAATTATTTAGAATTTTCCATAATTTTTTTATATTTTTTACTTAATTTTCATATTTTTATATGTTTTATGATTTGTTTTTAATTCCAAATTTACAACTAATTATTCATAATCTAATTATAAATTATTATATTTTATTTATCTATTTTTTATAATTTTTTCAATACTATTTAAGAATATTTATTTATTATTTTTATGTTTAATCAATATTTCAAATAGAACTTATTATAGAATTTTTTAACTAATTTAAAAGAATTTATTGAAAATGTTTTATAATTTTTGTTATTTAACATAATGATGTGGTATTTATAAAAAATAAATAACATACTATATTATTATCAAAGAACAAATAGACAATTGCAATAAAAATTGTCTTAAAATAAAAATAAGTGTACCATAAATTTATTCTCTTAATTCGAAAAAATATTCTTTGCAATTGAAACCAAAAATATTTTTTTATAAATAATAATTCGTACTATACAAATTTTTGATATTTATGACCTATGTCTAATGTTCAGTCGAAAAAATAACAAAAACGGCGCATTCATTACACGCGCGTGAGGCGGGTGAATTTTTTTGTTGGAAAATGATGTGAATGTTGCATTTAATAATGTAATACAAATTACAAACGCTAAGAAAATATTATTAGGTCATAAAGCGCAGATATTGCAGAAAGAAAACAATTTTTCCAAAATAAAATAAGGCGAATGGGGGTATAATTTACTCTCGAAAAATCAATATGATAATTTTAATGCTCGTTTATCTGTGGCATGGAATAAAATATGAAACCTTTTTCAAATCGAGAATGTCGTGCCCCATTTTGGAGTTTGGACCACAGTTCCCCATGAGAAGAAAAAGGTTTTGAAGAAAAAGTTGATACCTTGCAGTAGCAGGATAAGCACAGCCTTGAATGCCTGTAAATCAACAAGAAAAAAGAAAAACAGTAATTAGCATATGATATATATCAGATCTAGTAGTGTCGAAAATAGTTGGTAAATGAGATGGGTAGAAAGAAGAAAACTGACTGGGATCAGTAGGAGAAATAGTAGCGGAGCCAGCAAATTCACAGGCAATGGGTTGTTGCCCATGTTTTTGGTAATAACTGTTGACAGCATAGCTGCAGTGAGCCCTCACGGTATTCGGCTGGAAACATGGTTGGTTTTGATGGGTCGGGTTGCAGTCCGCCCCGGCTCCACATGCATAGTCCAGAGTCTTTTGTAAGGTGTTAGTGTCCAGATCCTTGCAAACGCACCATGTGGCACCTGCAAACACATGGGGAAACCAAGTATTTCATTCCCAAATCTCATGAAAGGAAGAAAACAAAGTGATGAGAGAAATGAGCTTAAAAAATTAACAATGAACACTATAATGGACTATTGTTATTAAACACAACTTATTTTTTCCTCAAAATAATAATAAAAAGTGGAAATAAATAAGTTATAACACTAATCATTTTGCAGCTTTAAGCTGAAAAGGGGATTTATTTATTTATTTATTTATTTATTTAAAAAGGGCCAAATGTAGAGCTAAAAAGCTTACTTGAGTGACCAGCCATGGCCAAGAGGAGCAACATAAACACCAAAGAAGGCATTGGGGAAAAGGATACGATAGCAGAAGATGAAGATGGGATGGGTAGTAGTGAGAGTGAGTGAGTGAGTGAGTGAGTGGGTGAAGAGAAGCTTTGGTTTTGGTTTGGTGAGTGGTTTTAAGAGAGGAAAGGAAAGCGTGAGTGTGACTGTGGGGAACGCAAATGAAGGTGGGCCAGGCAGTGTCGGCTCGTGAAAATCGCTATTTTTTGGGGGGTGTGTTTATGTTCAACCTTTTCCTGTTTTTCTGCCTTCTCGTTTTACAAGTTCGGTGCTTTGGGGTTAAAATTGATCACCTAAAATGACATACGTATCCCTCCCTTCAATCAAAAACACATTTCTCAAACAAATAAAACTAGAATAGAATAGAATAGATGCGTGACCTAACCCGAATTGAAAGAATCGGGGCCCACTCCCACATCCGCGGCCTTGGACTCGACTCCGCCTCCTCCTCCTCGGGCCGCGCGCCGGCCATCCCAGCACTAGAAAAACCGCAATGGCCACGAAACCCCATTCGCAGGACTTCATAAAAGCAATTGGTGTCCAAATGGAGAGAGAGAAGACTAAGAGGTTGTTGAGCTTCTTAAACTCAGCTACTTCTTGTTGATGCTCCCCTTAGCTTTTTTTTTTTTAATTTGTTATTAATGGAATTGATAATGTGATTTCCCTCAGGATCTTTTAATTCTTGTTTCCCTCCTTTGTGATTTTATATGCCCCGGATGAAATTCTAAGATTTTATTTGACAAATAAGTTTTTAAGGCTGCAATTTGAAAGTTAACTGTTAGTATTTTGTTATCTATTTCAAAGATAATGTGTATGCATGACTTGCTGAGTGATTTTGGTGTGTTCTTTTTCTGTTAATTTTTAGTACTTGCCAAGAATAACCATATTACATGCTCTATCACTTTTAAACATTATGACAAAGTTGTGGGTGGGAGTATATGTAAAATGGGGTTAACACAATATCAGTGCCAAAGATGGGCTGCTTATATTTCTGGAAGTTGCTGTATTTTTATTTTTTTTGTTAATATCAAAGATTAGTAGGATTATGATGTGTTATTATTGTGTAAAGATCTGATCAATTTATGTTATATTCAAATAATGAATTTCGTTTACACTCTATTTGGTTTATAATTAAACTGATGGCATATTGATTATTGAACTTGGTCAAAACTCAAACAAGTTTGAGCATGAATATGTGCCAATCGATCAACACAATTTGTTCATACCATTATTTTGAACATGCATGGAGTGAAGATAAAGTCTATGAAGACGACAGGGAACTACTAGATGCCCTTAGACCGACATCAAATACGGGGACCGGTGAATTTGAAATAATGTACTTGGATAATGACAAGTGTAGCACACGAGGAGACGGGGGAGATCTAGAGTTCAGTTTGTCTCGACTTGAGCAATCTTGTATTGCTTGAAATATTCCTTCAATATGTCATATGTGTACTGCCCTGTCAGTAGTGTTGGCGACATGTCTCTTTGTCCGGAGGCACCGGATTACAAGGGAACGGCTATGAGAATTCCACAGGATGAGCAGTCGTTTGGTCAAAGCCATGCCGAGCCTGATACTTTACGACCGTTATGGAGGATAATTGTACTTCGGCAACGTGTGCGATTTTCCTCGAAGATTATAACATGGGAGAGAAACTTAGAATTCTAACTTGTCGCCACAGTGTGTGTATGTGTGTGATTTTCTGCATTTTTTGTTATATCTGTAGAAAACTCGCTCTCTTCCCCTCTCTATTTAGGGAAAATTATAAAAACTCCCCCGAGGGTTTGGACTTATTACAAAATTATCCAAATGAAATGGTAAAATGGATTTTGAATAAAATTAATGTTTTTTTAAATAAATATATTTTCCAACACTAAAAACAAGTGTTAGCTTGTTAAAAAAGGAAAAATGAACGAGAAGAGGAGTAGTGTGGGTGGATGAGTATTTATGCCTTATGTATCTTTTTTCAATATGGTTTTTTATTTATCTGGGAGCAGGGGAAGGTTTTTATGGATTTGCTTCTATTTCTTTTGATTAGTTGTTTTATTCTGATGCAAAAAGCAATGATCCTCAGACTTTTATGGTGTAGTGGAAATTGGAGCGATTTTAGTGAATTGGACACTAAACTCCAGGTATGTTTGGACCTGGAAATTACAAAAATCTCCTTGAAGTTTTCCACATCACCTTGATTTGATCCAGTTTTTTGGTGAATTAACTTTTATCTTTCTTTAATTTTTTTATTTTCCGTGTTAGATAATATGAATGTTTCTTTGTACAGGAGCTTTAGAGATAGAGCGATGAGCATTTATTTAATCGTTAGCAGGAGAGTTTTTTCTTTTCATATGGGTGCCCCTCTTCTATGAAGAAAAATACTCAAGCTTGTGTGATTGTTTCATTTTTTATTCAAAGTGTTTGTATTGAGATTATTGAGATATTATTATATTTGTAAAAATATATGTTAGTAGTTTTAATATGGGCGTGATTAGTGGTTGGGGTCCTGCTGCTTTGAGTTTATATTGATGATTTGATGAATGAAAAACATACGAGATTTCATGAATCACATATTTCTTTTTTTTTTTTTTTAGAAACCATTTATAAGTGATGGTGATTCAGTTTTTTTTGTTTTTTTTTTATAAACCATTTATAAGTGTTAGTGATTCTTTTATGCTCTTAAATGTGCTATAAACCAGTGCTTGCAATAAACCATTTGGTACATAATTTATTGGACCCAAAAAACGGTAATGTGTTTATGATTCAAGAAACCGTGTCTCAAAATCAAGAAATAGTCTCATAGACCCAAGAAAACTATGTTTGGGATGCTTATGAACCGTGGTGTCTTTTAACCGAGAAACTAAACTGTAGGTAGGATTCGTAAGAAAAAACTGTGTTTGGGATCTAAGAACCGTATCTTCAAACCAAGAAATTGTAGGCAGGATTCGTAAGGGTATATATTAGGTGTTAAAATGGCAAAAAAAATCCTAGGAACCGTGTCTTAGAACCAAGAAACTGTATAAGGGCATGAGTCATATTAGGTGTTAAAATGACTAAAAACTATGAATTCTCCAAAAACGGCTACACTTCACGTTGCTGATTTTTAAATGACTATAAAGTTGGGGCCCCCTTTCTTTGGATTCAAATTAAAATGAGGCATCAAGGGTTATTGCATGTGGTTTCATTTAAACAAATTTTTCAATGAATAAGTCTCCTTTAAGATGGTCACTCGTATTCGTACAAGAGATATCAACGTTGTATTTGTCGGAATGTTTTTTCTCCAGGTGTATTTTGAGTGTCCTATAGTCTTTATTATTTTTGGTACCAAAGGTATAGTAACTCTTGCAATAATTACATGCCCTGAGGTACACCATCGATCGTTGTTCTTGTGAAATGCAATCGAAAGATGGGGGGTTGGTATTCCTTCGCCTTCAATTTTATTCGAGGCGGTGGCATATCATGATTATCACCACTACCACCACCCCACCACCCTCTTCTTTCTCATCTTCATTCGAATAGACATCGGCCAACGGTATAGATTCATCAGAGGTTGGTAAATCCTCATCGAAATTGGTTTGATTATGTTCACCGAAATTGATTTGATTATATAAGTTATCAACTTCTTCCGGCGTCATCTCATTGGAAACATAAACTCCGACAATGGCCGAAGGTTCTCGTCGAGGCTCGACGAGAACCTCGAATAGTATTAGTATTAATATTACGTGAAGAGCTTGGCATAATAAATATTATAAAAGAATAATAATTAAAACGAGAAGAAAAAGAAGAAGATTATTGATAGTATTTTTACACAAATTAACAACTTCAAACTTGAAAATATAAGAGATGAAGAATATTAGAGATGAATTGGTGTTGGAGAGGGAGTAGTTATCTGTGTAGAAATGGATAAAAAAAATATTCAAAAAACTAGTTGTTGGAAACCGCCGGTTTCATTCGAGCCGTTGATTTCAAACGGTCATAAACCGGACTGTTTAACCGCCAGATTTTTTTTTAAAAATTTTGGTTAACCGACGATTTTAGTTCGCCGAAATTTAGATCCAAAACTGAGCCGCCGAAAACCGGTTCATGGTTTCAATTCCAACCAAAACTGCAGGTCAAGATTGGAACCGTTGATCGGAATCGGCAGCATTCCGGTTAACCGGTAACATGTCTAGCCCTACTTCTCCTCTAGTGTGCAAGTACCACTAATTTTTACGACAAATTTGTATTAATGGTGTAGCTAGAGCGTATGTGTGCAAGAAATATATGCTTAAGAACACAATTTTATTCAATAATAATATGTCCTTCCAAGAAGGATTACAAGAGTTTAAATAGTAAAGGGTGAATATTAGATTCAATGGTTCAAACTCTAAATTTACGCAAAGTAATAAAATACTTATTAATTAGATGCATGAATTCAAACTATTAGATGCATAAATTCAAACTCTAATAAAGGTTTGCTAAGTAAATGTATGGATGAGAATATTAATTGGTGATGCATTGAGTCGAACTTTTGTATTCCTTTCAAAATTAGTTACCGGTTAACCAGCACACGTCTACGTTTTGAAAAGGGTTTGAGTTCGCCCGCAAGAGAACGGGGTCACTTGTAGACTAGTAAGTTAACTCGGGTCGATCTCTCGAGAAATGGGAATCGGATTTAACGATGCTTATTATACTAATATCACAAGTTTATCTAAAACACACGGTCAATTGGAGTTTTGAAAATGATTCTATTTCAACAAATTAAAAAGCGAAATCTTCTTGTCTCGAGGGCGTCTACCTCTCGACAAGTTATAAAAAAAGCGACTATTGTAATTCAAATTCAAACTACTAGACATAATTCTAGCGATTGCAAATAGCGATTACGACTATCAATCAAGTCACTATCAATTCTATCACCACGCAGCATACTAAATCATTTCAAATACCAAACAAGTTCTAAAATAATTCAAATACTTAAGATGCTTCAAGAGAGTAGCTAAATCAATCCCAACTTGATTCTCAATCCAAAACAGTTGTTCAACCAATATCAATACCCAAATCACGATAACAAAACTACAAATAGCAATACTCTAACTAGCGATCAATGAAACATCATCCAACATGTTTTCCAACTATTCATAACAAATACCAAATTAAATTATTACGAAAACGTCAAAGCTACGAGTTCAGAATTTACTAATCGTTGAACTATTTTCAACGCGTGAAGATGATGACGAGTGCACTCCAAGAAATGTGTAGAATCCCGAGGCTTGTCACGAACCCAGAATCCTAGCGAAGAACGTTGGCTGCTGCGAATCGAACCTTGATACGTCGTCGTACGGATTTATACTAGAGCTGTGAGAGATGTGTCAAATCTCCCAACCTTTTCTTTTGGTGTTCTAGGGTGTCTCTAGCCTCCAAAAGGTCTCCAAGGCGGAATAATGTGAAACCCTAGCCTCCTCTGTGTTTTTAAAAAGCCTTAAGCCGTTTCGTAACTGAAAATTTTCAGAAATCTGCATGCGTAACGTACTTGTCCGATCGGACGAAGGTCTTGTTCGATCGGACAAAGGCTACTGTCCGCTGCTTCAATCGGTGCATCAGTTCGTTCGGCCGGTGTGCTCGTCATCAGTTAATCCGATCGGAGACATACACTGTCCGTTCAGTGAGTGTCCTTATGGGCTACTTTTGAGCGTCGCTTCTTCTATCTTTGTGCCTTGGATCCACCGGACGCTCTAGTTGAATGAGAAAAACACAAAATCACTCTCATTTGGACCGATTAATGATCAACAAGTCGGAAAGTTAAGTGAGGAGATGAAATATGCAAAACGATACAATTCAACCTATACTTAACCCGAAAAAAAGAATAAAAGGACTAAAATAAGACTCAATTATGTACAGATTCGTAACAAAAATGTACGAATCAACCACCCCATGCTTAATTGGTTTGTTCGTCCTCGAACAAATGAAAGGATCAGAATCAAGAGAAGTGAAAGGAAATAGAGCTAAGAGTCATGTTGTGCATATAGTTTAGTTTTGCAATTATAAACACTTTCGCCAAAACCATAAAGCTAACTCGTATTACCTTTTCACCTTGAAATCGAAAGAATGCATCCTCTCAAAAGGGTAATATATCATGGTTCACTCATTCGCTCGTGTCTTCAACAAGCAAATATATACGCTCGGGTCATCATAATCATGCATTCAACGACTCGTGAAAATCAAAGACTCATATATCGCATAAGTGTGTACATTCAATCAAGAATCGGATTAGGGCTTTTAAGGGTCGTAATGTCGGCTCTTTGGTAAGACATGTCATATATAGAGATGTGTGGCTAACTTGCAGACAAACGCAATCTATAACTCACTCAATCCACTCTTTAACGCATAGAGCGTAATTTTTGCTCCTCATCCTTTCCAAATAACCATGTACCATTATTTTTAGCCTTTTATAGCTAAGACTCCTTTCAACCCCCGAACCCGAATACTTGCTTTAACCAAGATGCTTTACTTTATTTTCTAGATGCTCTTTTGAACTGAAGCACCCTTATTATTTTTATTTTTATTTTTGCTCTCCCTCTTTTTAGAGAGTCCCACTAGTTCCTACCCCGTAATCGTCATATCTCATTAACCATAATTAAAACTCTCATCACAACTTTTAGATGAAATAAGAGCTGCAATAATGCTCGTGGATAACAAAGAAATGGAATTAAGGCTCGAAGGGGTTCATTGGGATTTTTAGTAGTTTTTATTTATGAATAAGGCCAGAAATGGGTTTTATATGTGCCTATCGTAATTTTCAAAACAAAAAGTACACATGCGATTAAGAGACTTTTCAAAACACTTATCGAATCACAACATGAAATGATGATAAACACACAAGGCTTCTCACTAGGGTTCAATTCAGACTTTGAAAACAAGGTGATCGAGTTTTTGAAGTTTTGCAGAATTGGTAACGACCATGTGTTGTTTTAAATACATATAAGTAGTTTTGAAGAATTGCACTAAAACAATCTCAAAAGACTCTAACGTCATATCACATAATACATGACTCCGACAGTCATGCCAATACAAACACAAATAAGCATGGGCAAATATTCAACAGAAGTTGACATAATTGGTTGACTAGCATTATGTTACGAAATTGTGACTATGTTACTAAAAATGGTTCAAACTTAAGCATGCAAGGGACTCTAAACGATTACTCGAGGGTTGTGCAGTTGTCTGACCGGTCATAGAGCTCGACCGATCGCCTCTGTGTCACCGACCGGACGGTCCCGTCCCCTCCCCCTATCAAGAAAATACAGCAATCTCCTGATTGCTAAAACACTAACATGAACATAGGGAATTGAAAAGTGCCAAGATTCAAATCATGCAAATGAATAAACCACAAGTTAACATAGTCATCCCATCACGACATAAAATAAATGATAATACATAACAAAACCGAATAAAATAGTAAAAAGTCTAGAAAGTAAATAAAAAGTGGATAGAGTGGTGATACAGTTAGTGGGGCATGGGCCTGCATACTAGTCCATGTTTTCCGGAGGTGGAGGTGGGTAGCGTTGCTCGAGACTGGAGAGGCGCTCATCAATTGTAACGAGGTATCCATGATTTACCTCCACGCTCCCGGTCAATCGAGCAAGTTGCTGAGTAGTTTCTTCCCAGTTGTTGCCCAATGTCGTCAACGTGCTCCGGAAATAACGAGCCTCCTCACGCACAGCCCAGGTGTCCTGACGAGCATTTCTCGCGTGCTCCTCTTGATGGATGCGCAACTACCCCATTTGATCCATCATCCGCGCTTGGAAATCCTGTTGTTGCTGCCACTGCTCGCCCGAAAAATACACGCCATCCCCATACTCTTCATGATCACGAGTTTGGGAACCGGTGTTCCAATCTCCTCCCTCGTTTGCGTTCTCTTCCCCTCCATCTTCCGCATTCTCATTGTCATTCGCCTCCTCTTCCTCCATGTCGTCGTTACTCTCATCCTCATTTTCATCATCGTCATCGTCGTTGTCAAAATCCTCAATCACTTCGGCTCTCACCCTCTCCACGTGCGACATGAATGACAGAATAGCAACGTTTCATCCATTACTCATCCGACTTTTGACCAATATTGCCACGCTTAGATACACGATGTCGTCGTCGTAAAGATCACAACCGTGATGACACATGAGCTCGGTGATAAAGGCTCCCAGGGTGAGCTTTGCCGTTTTCTTTTCCCTCACTTGTTGAACGTTCTCGATTGCAGCAATCAAGAGTGGATAAATGTTCATGTTTCCTCGGTGGTAGGCCATCCATAATGCCTTCAACTCGGTGGACGATATTCGTGTAGCGTCCTACTTACCTAGGAACACTTGCATGTGAGGTAAACGGCATTCGACTTTAAGGACGTCGAATTGAAATGGCACCCGGGCTCCGGTGGTGACCCGGAAACCTTGGTCCACCACGCCTTCTTGTCGTAGTCGTCGATTTAAAAAGCTTGGTTCATCTCCCATCCGCTATCGATCCCAAAGATGGCATCGAGGTCCTCCCGGTCGGTGTGGATTTTTTGGTTATGGAGACGACACTTGAAGGACCCATCGGCGATTGCTTTGAATGTAGTGGAAAATTCAAGCATAAGGGTGCGGTAGCCCGGTTGATTCACCCCGGCCCATTTCATGAGGTCGACAGCCGTGAGTCCCTTAATGAATTTTTCGGCCGTCTTATCACCTATTATAACTTGCTCCTCCCAAAATTCGATATTGATGAAACGGGGGTGATAGACATCCCGTTTGACGAGGGACTTATAGACCGTAACCTCACGTTCTTCATTGAGGTTAAAAGGGGCTAACCCTCCCCGGGTGTTGCTCGGCCCCGTGCTTGAAGTCTTTCCACGCCTCTGACGACTACCGGATGCCATAGCGGATGCAAAAATTTGAAAGAAGAACAGTAGTTCTCTCAGGACTTTTATCGAGCACGTGCTGTGCGCCTTAAGAACTCAACAATTTCAAGCTCACTTTGAACAAACCCAACTCAAATTCCCACAAGGCCTGCAATTCAATCTCCCAAACAATTCAATAAAGTCGAGTTTCAGCCATTATACCTTGAATTTCTCATTTTTGGAAGCGGTGGGAAAGCTTGGTGCGATTTGGGGGAGTTGTGCTTGATTCCCAAATTCTCCGGACGGATGTTATTGGGTGTGTTGTGTCTCCGATCGGACGCGTTATTGTTATCAATTTCACAGGTGTTGAATTTGTGAGGATGAAATTCGCGAGTTTTCGTTCTACAAGGAAGAAGAAAGGAAAATTTTTGAGTTATAGAGACAAATATGCGTATGGGCCGTAGGCAGTTTTATAAACTGCTTAGTCGTCCGATCGGTCAGTGTCATGGTCCGATCGGACTGGAGTCCAGTGGCCTCTGTGCGATCGGTCGAGGCCCTTGACCGACCGGTCTGCACTGTTCATCGTTTCTTTTTTTATTTTTAATTTTATTTATTATATATATATGTATATTATTTTTATTAAAATTACTAAGGTACCTGTAAGAATTCACAAACGACAATCATTAAGAACAAGCCATTCATACCCAAAAGTAGTTTATTTAATTATTGAGCAAAATGCTCGTTTATTTATGATAATAACTTAATCCCGACATCATTTATTCAGAAAACTAATCTCTCGCAATCAATGGCCTATCGGACTAGTTAGGCGGTGGAATGTGTCCAAATGCCAGCTCGTACGATTCCTTAACCTGCTCTTCAAGTTCAATAAACCTCCTCTTCAGACGTATTATCTCGGCGTCCACATCGTCCAGGATGCCGTGGAGGTGCTCAATGTTCTTGGTTAAAGCAACTTCTTCAGTAAGGAATTCATGGAGATCAGTTTGTAGCTTGTGAATCTTTTGACGGTATTCTTCCACTTCTCGACCGTATCCTCATACTTCTTCCTCGACACCCAACCATAAGCATTGTTATTATGATGATTCATGTTGTAGGGTGTTGGACAATTCTCAGAAATATCAAAGAGGAGAAAGGAAGTTGGTGTGAAATTAAAGGTCCAGAGAGTGGGTTTATATAGGGCTTGAGGAGGTTAGTGAAAGGATTTTCAGAATCGAATAATATCAAGATGAGGGGAAAGAGAATATTTACTTAACCCTAATAAAATCAACCCCCAAAATTAAAGATCCTTCTTACCTCTGAAGATATTGTCAGAATATCTTACCCAATTGGCTTCCTTTGCATGGTGATATCCTTCCCGAAATAGGCTCTCTCACCTACCGTCCGATCGGTGTCAATACTCGTCCGATAGGACACCACAACATGGAGTAGTCCGACCGGTTGTCTACAGGTCTCCGATCGGTCAGTCCTGGAAATTCGTAATTCGCTTTGAAATTTGTAGGGATACCTGTCAAATATTCTAACCGACACAAATACACATATATATAGAAAATGAAAGAAAGAAGAAAAATAGAAAAGAAGAGCTTGGGTTACCTCCCAAGAAGTGCAACATTTAACGTCTTATGCTTGACGGTACCTCGGTCGTGCTTCAATTTTGAGATTGAGGGGGATCGTTGAGTATCACTACTTCATGATCCTTCTGCGAAATCGGTCCCCCTTGGTACAATTTCACGCGATGGCCGTTGACTTGGAAGGTAGAGTTGCTCTTCTCATCAAGCAAAGTCACGGCTCYAARTTCGTTTATAYCRGTAATCAAGAACGGAMCGCTCCACTTTGATCTCAATTTCCCTGGGAAGAGCTTAAAGCGAGAGTTAAAAAGCAAAGCTAGCTTACCGACTTCCAAGCTTTTGTGGACGAGTTTCTTGTCATGTGCTTACTTCATTTTCCGCTTGCTCGCCCATGCTGTCTCGTACGAATCATTGTGAATTTCCTCCAATTCGCTTAGTTCAAGCTTCCTATACCCTCCGACCTCATTCAAATCAAGGTTCAATGTGCGAATTGCCCACTCCGCTCGATGCTCCAACTCGACGGGAAGGTGGCACGCTTTTCCATAAACCAACCGAAATGGGCTCATGCCCAACACCTTTTTGTAGGTAGTAAGGTAAGCCCACAATGCATCAATTAGCTTTGCTGCCCAGTCCTTATGGTTCGGTTTCACGGTTTTTTCTAAGATAACCTTGATTTGCGGTTGCTTGTCTCTACTTGCCCCGAGTTTTGCGGATGATAAGGGGTTTCCACCTTGTGACGCACCCCATACTCGCTCATCATTCGATTAAAGGCTCTATTGCAGAAATGGCTACCCCCATAGCTTATGATCGCTCTTGGCATTCCAAATCGGCTGAAGATGTTCTCCTGGATGAATTTGAGGACGATCTCGGAGTTAGCTCTCCTTGTGGGAATTGCTTCCACCCATTTCGATACGTAATCGACTCCTACGAGTATGTACTCGTACTCTCCACTCCTCGGAAAAGGACCCATGAAATCGATGCCCCAAATATCAAAGATCTCAATCACTTGATTGGGTACCAAGGGCATCTCGTCCTTTTTCCCTATCGTTCCCGACCGTTGGCATCTATCGCATGTTTTGCAATATTGGTGTGCGTCGGAAAAAAGTGAGGGCCAGTAAAATCCGGCTTGGAGGACCTTGAAGGCCGTTTTCTGGGTTCCGAAGTGTCCTCCCTCGTCATAGCAAAATATGAGCACACCTACCTTCTCTTCTTCTGGTATGCATCTCCGAAAAAGTCCATCCTTGCAACGCTTGTAAAGATAAGGATCGTCCCAAAAGAAACTCCTGCATTTAAATAAAAATCACTTTCTTTCTTGCGAAGAAAGATGGTTAGGAATAATCTTAAAAGCAAGGAAATTAACAAAATCAGCATACCATGGTTTGTTGATTTCTTCGATGGCATTTGCGCTTTCATAAGGGAACACATCATCTACAAACCCGATTTTATTCGGCTCTCCTTCCACTAGCATGCGGGACAGGTGATCAGCAACCACATTTTTGCTCCCTTTCCTATCCTTAATTTTGACGTCGAATTCTTGCAAGAGAATAATCCAACGAATCAATCTAGGCTTGCTTTGAATTTTAGCGAATAAGTGACAAAGCGCTGCATGATCATTGTGCACGATTACCTTGGAACCAACGATGTAAGAACGGAACTTATCTAACGAGAACACAACTGCAAATAGTTCACGTTCCGTGGTGGTGTAATTGCGTTGGGTGCTATTTAACATATAACTAGCATAGTACACGACCCTCAGCATTTTATCCACACGTTGTCCTAAGACTGCCCCGACTGCCTCGTTGAAGCATCACACATAATCTAAAAAGGAAGAGACCAATCAGGTGCTACTACAACTGGTGCTTGTGTCAATTTCTTTTTCAAAACGTTAAAAGCACTAAGACACTCACCATCAAATTCAAAGGGCACATCTTTCCCGAGCAATTTACATAGCGGGCGACATATTTTTGAAAAGTCTTTTATGAAACGTCTATAAAAGCCCGCATGTCCCAAAAATTTTCTAACTCCTTTAACATCCTTAGGAGGTGGAAGAGTTTCAATAACGTTGATTTTAGCTTTATCAACTCCCAATCCCTTACTCGACACCACATGTCCCAACACAATCCCGCTTTTCACCGTGAAACTTAACTTCTCCCAACTCAAAGTTAAATATGACTCGACACACGCTTAAGTACTTTTTTTAAGTTTTTCAAGCAATGAGAGAAGGAAGAGACAAATACCGAGAAGTCATCCATAAAGACTTCGAGAAAGTCGTCTATGAATTCGGTGAAGATGGAAATCATGCATCTCTGAAAGGTTGATGGGGCATTGCACAAGCCAAAGGGCATTCTCCGGTAAGCAAATGTGCCAAAGAAACACGTGAATGTGGTCTTTTTCTGATCCTCTGGAGCTATTGCCATTTGGTAGTAGCCAGAAAGTCCGTCTAGAAAGCAATAGTATTCATGCCCTGCTAGCTTGTCGAGTAAATGGTCCATGAATGGGAGTGGGAATTGGTCTTTCATCGTTGCCGCGTTGATCTTGCGATAGTCAATGCACATACGCCACCCAGTGGCTAAGCGTGTTGGGACGATTTCTCCCTTTTCATTTTCCACGATCGTGATGCCCCCTTTCTTTGGGACAACATGCACTGGACTCACCCACTCGCTGTCGGATACGGGATATATAATCCCTTCTTCGGTTAGATTAAATATCTCCTTCTTGACTACTTCTTTAAGCGTAGGGTTCAAACGTCTTTGCCCTTCTCGTACCGGTTTCACTCCTTCCTCTAGGTCGATCCGGTGCATGCACGTGACCGGACTTATCTTTTTATGTCACCTATACTCCACCCTATCGCTTGCTTGTATTTCTTGAGAACCTCGATCAATTCTCTTTCTTCATGTTCAGCCGATTCCGCAAAAATGATTACGGGTTTCCTCTCGTTGGATTCGAGAAACACGTATTTGAGGTGGCTCGGAAGCGGTTTCAGCTCCATCTTGGGCTCCAAAGTTGGTCCAATGGGAGACTCGATCATGGGCTCTTCATTAATTTCGAAAAGAGTGACCACCCCCTCAACTTTGTAATCAAACTCGTTGTCTTCGACGTCAAAGTCTTCTATTGGTATAACTCCAAACAATTCGCTCACGCATTGGTCCACCGAATCAAGGTAAGAGCAATTGGGACCAATCATGGGTGATGGAATGTTTTGGATGTCTTTAAACGAGAACGTCACTGATTCCTAAATACGGAGAGTGTCATATTTCCTCGTCCCACGTCATTTAAAGTGTGTGATGTTGCCATGAAAGGTCTGCCCAATAAAATGGTGTGCTCATTGCTTGCCACATCCACTTCCCCAACATCCAGTATTACAAAGTCCACTGGATCTACCAATGAACCAACCTCCACTAGAACGTCCTCGACCACTCCTAAGGGATATCGTAATGAGCGATCTGCCAATTGAAGTCGTAAGCTCGTTGGCTTCATTCTCCCAAGGTTGAATTGCTTGTACAGGGCATAGGGCATCAAATTGATCCCCGCCCCTAAGTCGAGCATCCCGCGAGCTTTTTTTCCATCCCCAAGGGTTATCGTAATACAGAAGCTCCCTGGGTCTCTTGCCTTCGGTGGCAGTGGTTGATGGTATACCGTGCTCACTTCCTTGGATAATATAACTCGTTCATTCCCTTCCATTCTCCTTTCTTTTGTTGCAAGTTCTTTGAAAAACTTGGCGTAGGCCGGCATTTCCTTGATCACGTCGAAAAGTGGGAGGTTCACGTTCACGTCTTTCAGCATGTTATAAAGCTCCATGAACTTTTTTCTCTAATTTGCTGGCTTGAGACGATTGGGAAATGGTACGGCGTCCCTTATCACTCATTGTGGTCTTTGTTCTTCGTCAGCCTTCTTGTCCGATCATCAAGTCTGGTTTGACCGATCGGAAGAGACCTCCTGTCCTCTACTCCGATCAGACTCTAGTTCTTTCCGACCGGAGAATATCCATTGTTCTCTATTCCGGTCTCACCCTGGATCATTTTGATCGGAAGGAGTCCCCTGTTCTCCAGTCCGATCGGTTGTTTTAGCAGTCCGATCGGTTGAGTCCTTGGCTGCATACTTTTGATTTGCTTCGGAACGTTTCGGCTGAAAAGTTCCCATCAATGATCCTGGAACATATGGGTTATGTGGTTTGCGAATATTTCCCACTGTTCCTTCCTCACCGTTTGAACTTTTCTCTCCTTTATCTCGTCCATTCGCAGCCCGCTCGTTTTCGGAGTCTTCTCTCTCGATTTCTCGTACTCCGTTATCGACCTCCTTTCCGCCACGTAACACATGCACCGCCATTGATTGTTCGGGTTGGATGGGTAGCTTTCCCGGATCACTTGCCGTCTTAGCCATAGAGGCTGAGAGTTGCCCTATCATCATCTCCAACTTCTCCAGTTGCTTCCTCGTTCGCTTGCCCTCCTCGATTGTACGAAGCGTTCCTCCTGATTATGTAGAGTCTCGTGCTCTAGTTATTGACGCCATAGTCTTAGTTCGTCGTCAGGGTTGATCGGGAGTGGCATTTGCTGCTGTTGCGGCACTTGTGGATATTGTTGTGGAATTTATTGGTATTGCGTCGGTGGCGCTTGTTGGTATGGTTGCTGTGGTGCTTGATATTGTTGCGGAGGGTGTTGAGAGTAGTTGCCTTGCCCCTTATTTTGATAAGAGTTATGGCCACTCGATTCTCCCTGGCTCTTATTCGGAAGTGGTCGTGAGTCCAATTGCTTGGAGTTGGGCACGTAATTCGATCTCTTTAGAACGTAACTCGAAATTGAGTTGTACTGTCCAGTAAATTTCTTACCATACTTGTTATTGGGTTGATAATTTTGGACGGCATTCACCTACCCTTCCTCTTCGTCGTCGAACACCACGTTACAAGTGTCCATTTCATGTCCCACTACTCCACATTTTCGCACATCTTAGGCGGAGGTGTCGAAGGTTCCTCCTCTCCCTTCATTTTACTCGTTAATAGTGCGACTTGCTTTGTCAGCTCTTCGATCTGGATTGTTGGGACTTTGTATTTCCTCGATCGGAAACTCGTTTGCTGCGATTTCTCGCTCATATGTTCGAATAAATCCCAAGCCTCCGTAGCGGTCAATTCTCCAAAATCTCCCGCCTTCACTTCTACTCGCTGTTTGTACACCGGAAATAGCCCTTCATGGAAGTAATTATTTACCATCTCGGCGCTATTGTTGTGGTGTGGACATTTTTATAAGAGCTCTTTATATCATTCCCGTGCATCGTAGAATGATTCCCCCTCCATTTGTTCGAAGTTTGTGATCTCTCTTCGCAGTTTGGTAGTTGTTTGAGCGGAGTAGAACCTACTCACAAACTTTTTATACACCATATCCCAATTAGCCAAAGAATTAGTCTGCAACGATAAAAGCCAATTCTTTGCCTTGTCCTTTAAGGTTGTTGGAAAGCATTTCATCCTTAATTAATCCTCATGTAGTCCAAGATGCGGAATTCTGCCCACCACGAGGTAAATTCCCGAATGAAATTCAGTGGATCTTCATTGGGCATGCCGTGAAAAGTAGGAAGTTGGTTTACGCTACCCGCTTTCAAATCATAGTCTCTTGCCGCGGGGCCTAAGACTATTGCACTGCTGTATGAACCAATCGTTGGGAAGAGGAGATCTCCTTGACGATGTTCATTAGGGTATCGGCGCCCTCTTCTTCCTCCGAAGTTAGCTTGTGCGCCAAAGTTTATTTCCTCTCCATACTCCTCGTAATACCCATAATCACGCTCCTCCTCGTAATTCCCACGATCATCGTATGCATCATTTCAAAAGTTCTCCATTTGCCAAGCGTTGAACGGACTTTCCTCTCTCCTATTTTGATTGTGGTTCCGTTATCGTTCGAAGTTTTCGTGCCTTTGGTGGTTTCATTGGTTGTTTTGGTGCTGGGGCCCACCATGACCACCATTGTTGTGCTCGAACTCTCGATTTGCTCGAGTGTTATAAGCTCGAGCCTCTTCACGGTTCCAAAATCATTGAGGAGGTTGTTGGTAAGTAGGGTTCTCTTACATCATGATTTGATGATCGTCCCTCGGTTTGTGCTCCCCGTTGTTTGCTTAGTTTGGTTCTCTTGGTTCTTCGTTATGGAGTAGAGGTGGATTTCTTGGCTCTTCGTCTTTGTTACTATCCGTTTGCTC
The DNA here is from genome assembly GCA_014905375.1 of Phtheirospermum japonicum. Classification (NCBI taxonomy): domain Eukaryota; kingdom Viridiplantae; phylum Streptophyta; class Magnoliopsida; order Lamiales; family Orobanchaceae; genus Phtheirospermum; species Phtheirospermum japonicum. The sequence continues at coordinate 1,036,542 of BMAC01000253.1, read as the reverse complement.
TTGTACGTGCACATCGTCAATGGGTGGCACGCCGTATGGATAATCGCGAGGAGGGGTTTGGGTGATTCGCCCCCTCCCTCGTCCTCCATTCATTCCTCCTCGTCCTCCAAGAGGTAGATTCTCTGCCGTGTTGGTTGAACCTGTTTCCGAGAGATTCCCTTCAGTGGAAGGAAATAGTTGTCTCAGTCTCGACACACGTTCGATGCTATTGAAGAATGGGGTCAATTCTCCTCTAAGGCTTCGTCGACCTTGCATCAACAACAAACAATCACCGCATTGAGAGGAAATCCATAGACATTATACAACTAATGACAAATAAGCAATAACACAAATAAACATCATTAACACCTTTGCCATTCCCCGGCAATGGCGCCAAATTTTGAGCCGAAATTTTGTGTTCCTTTCAAAATTAGTTACCAGTTAACCAGCACACGTCTATGTTTTGAAAAGGGTTTGAGTTCGCCCGCAAGAGAACGGGGTCACTTGTAGACTAGTAAGTTAACTCGGGTCGATTTCTCGAGGAATGGGAATCAGGTTTAACGATTCTTATTATACTAATATCAAAAGTTTATCTAAAACACACGATCAATTGGAGTTTTGAAAATGATTCTATTTCATCAAATTAAAAAGCGAAATCTTCTTGTCTAGAGGGCGTCAACCTCTCTACAAGTTATAAGAAAAGCGACTATTGTTATTCAAGTTCAAACTACTAGACATAATTCTAGCGATTGCAAATAACGATTACGACTATCAATCAAGTCACTATCAATTCTATCACCACGCAGCATACTAAATCATTTCAAATACCAAACAAGTTCTAAAATAATTCAAATACTTAAGATGCTTCAAGAGAGTAGCTAAATCAATCCCAACTTGATTCTCAATCCAAAACAGTTGTTCAACCAATATCAATACCCAAATCACGATAACAAAACTACAAATAGCAATACTCTAACTAGCGATCAATGAAACATCATCCAACATGTTTTCCAACTATTCATAACAAATACCAAATTAAACTATTACGAAAACATCAAAGCTACGAGTTCAGAATTTACTAATCGTTGAACTATTTTCAACACGTGAAGATGATGACGAGTGCACTCCAAGAAATGTGTAGAATCCCAAGGCTTGTCACGAATCCAGAATCTTAGTGAAGAACGTTGGCTGCTGCGAATCGAACCTTGATACGTCGTCGTACGGATTTATACTAGAGGTGTGAGAGATGTGTCAAATCTCTCAACCTTTTTTTTGGTGTTCTAGGGTGTCTCTATCCTCCAAAAGGTATCCAAGGCGAAATACTGTGAAGCCCTAGCCTCCTCTGCATTTTTAAAACTCCTTCAGCCGTTTCGTAACTGAAAATTTTCAGAAATCTGCATGCGTAATGTACATGTCCGATCGGACGAAGGTCTTGTCTGATCGGACAAAAGCTACTGTCCGCTGCTTCGATCGGTGCGTCAGTTCGTTCGGTCGGTGTGCTTGTCATCAGTTAGTTCGATCGGAGACATACACTGTCCGATCCGTGAGTGTCCTTAAGGTCTACTTTTGAGCATCACTTCTTCTATCTTTATGCCTTGGATCCACCGGACGCTCTAGCTGTATGAGAAAACACAAAATCACTCTCATTTAGACCGATTAATGATAAACAAGTCGGGAAGTTAAGTGAGAAGACAAAATATGCAAAACAATACAATTCAACCTATACTTAACCCGAAAAAAAGAATCATGTAAAGACTCGATTATGTAAAGATTCGTAACAAAGTAAAACAAGACTCGATTATGTAATGATTCGTAACAAAAATGTGCGAATCATGCATGCATGAGAATATCAATTGGTGGTCTCTTCTCCATCATTCCCTCCTCCATCGGAATGATTCGTCCTCGAATCTGCATGGGTCTCTTCTTCAGCAGCGTAAGAGACTAAGTGCTTAATGTTGAAGACAGTCGAGGTACGCAGATTAGGTGGAAGGTGAAGGCGATACGCATTTGGGTTTATCTTCTCCATAATTTCAACTGGGCCAATCTTAAGGGATTCAAGCTTATTGTATTCGTGAGCTGGAAAGCAATTCTTCGTTAGAACTGCCCAAACAGAATCGCCAATATCCAGCTCCAAATGATGATGCTTTCCATCCGCATATTGTTTGTAGTGGGAATTGCTTTCAATAAGGTTGGCTCGGGCTGCTGCATGGATAAATTGGATGTCGCCCCAAAAGGAGGAAGCACGATCATCGACGCGAACCCAGATGGCAAGGGCATAAGGTCGACGAGGCCGCGAGGAATGCGCCCATAGACGATGCAAAAAGGGAAGAAACCTGTGCTGCGGTTAATGGTTGAATTATGGGCAAACTCGGCTTAGATGAGCTTGACGTCCCAAGTCTTGATGTTTCTCCAACCAAACAGCGGAGGATATTGCCTAGAAAGCAGTTGACGACCCCGGTCTGCCTAGCCATTTGAGGATGGTACGCACTACTAAAGTGAAGCTCCGTGTTGGGCAAGTGCCATAGGGTACGCCAAAAGTGGCTAAGGAAGCGAGTGTCTCTGTCGGAAACAATGGTCGTGGGCAGGCCATGCAAGCGATAAAAATTGCGAAAGTACAACTGAGCAACATGAAGGGCATCCGTCGTCCGTTTGCCCCGGATGAAGTGGACCATTTTACTGAACCTATTCACCACAACGAAAATAGAATCGAAGCCTCGTTGGGTACGAGGCAAGCCTGGGATGAAATTTATGCTAACACCAATCCATGGACCATCTGGAATAGTCAAAGGCCGGTACAGACTGGCATTGGTGGCCGAGTCCTTTGAAACCTGACAAGTGTGGCAGCGCTCAACGAAGTGGGCAACGTCACGCCGCAGGGACAGACAGAAGAAACACTCATGGAGGAGGCCAATCTTTCGGTCCATGCCTACATGGCCGACTCCGTGGAGCTCCTGGATAAGGCCGAGGCGTTGATTAGCACATATTTGTCCTTATTTTTAGTAGGTTTACAGCTTGTTTTTCTTATTGTTTTTGGTATAAGTTGGGTAGTTTAAGCTCTATTTCGTATATTTGTAATCTCAGCTTATTTTACCGCGTTTTGACCTAGATTGATGCAAATAAGTGATTATTTGTGGTTTTTCACTTTAAAGCTAAGTAACCGGACGAGTTCGGCGCATAATTAGATGAAGTTGATATTCAAGAAATGGAGAACGAGCTTTCCGGCGAAACGAGTAGCAAAAGATAGAGAGAGACGGAGGCAGACGCGCAGTCGCGTCGACTGACGCTACCGTCGACGCACCGTCGATGCGAGCCATGATCCGCGTCAGTCGACGCAGCGTCGACGCACTGTCGACGCAGCACTGACGCACTGTCGACGCTACTTGCTAAAGCGTCGATGTCGACGCACCTATGTCGACGCACACCGTCGACGCACCCGCCCAACCGACGCGCGCGCCAGGCAGCACCGACGCCGAGCACCAGCACGCGTCAGTCGATGCACCGTCGACGCGATGGCCCAGAATCGAGAATTTTAGTGTTTCTTATGCTCCAAGTCAAGGGAAATCTATTTAAACCCTTCTAAGTCCATCCCAAACAACGCTCTCTGACCCATATACTCTGAAAATACGATCTTTTGGGTTCGAGAACAACACCATCCGCATCCATATAACACCAATTGATCGAGATCGAGGATTCGAGGATCGCTAGTTTCAACCGTCCGTTCGATATCCGTTCTTCGACCGAGATCAACCGTCTCTCCGGATTAGCTGGAGAATCTACTGCATTCCTTAGTTTAAATAAGTACTCAAACTCTTTTATCGCTTTCGTAGTTTAATTTATGCAATTAAGTAGTTGTTTTCAATAATTGTTCTTGAGTTATTTGATGTTTCGAACCTTAGATATTTTTGATATTGCAATTCGTAATCTTAGTTTAATTAATGTTTAGTTATTATTCATGCTTGGTTAGTTTACTTCGTTTACATTTCGTTCTAGATAATTGATGTTCGTTTATGCTAGTTGATCTTGTTTAAAGTTCTTAGAATAATTTCTCTAGTTTATAAGTTCAAATTGCTGAATTAAATTACCTAGTTTTAATTATAGTTCATGCGTTTTAAATTCTTAGATAATCAAAACAATCAACCCCCCCCCCCCCCCCAATGTATGTGATATTGAATTGAACAAACTGTTTGAGAACTCCGATTGTATGTTCCTCGAGAGACGACTCGAGTCAAGTTGCCAAACTACGCGCGACCTCGTTCTCTTGCGGGCAAGCTATTGATCTTTTGACAAATTTTCATAAGTAGGCAACACAAAAGCTTGAATCAAAATCTTGGCGCCGTTGCCGGGGAATATACAAAGGTTTTCAAAAATATGCTTGTTTATTTTTATTTTTATTTCAGTCGTTATTTGTATAATTATTCTATCTAGTCGATACGTTTGATTTGTTGTTGAGTTCATGCAAGGTCGTAGGTCGCTTAGGCTCGAACTTGCACCATTCATCGACAACGTTCATCATCCGAATCAAGTGAGGCCACCTCACTCACCCACAAGTGAATCGTCTGCCACGACTGATTTTATTTGTGATCCTGTTCCGGAAACGATGTTGCGACTAGAYAACCAAGCCCACAACAACGGAGATGACCAGTCACCAAGGCATCCACCCGTGCAACAAAGAAATGGGTACGGGAGTGAGCCAAATCGTCCTGACGGGCCAGTACAGCCTCAAACATACGAGGAGAATATTCAACGAAACGTAATAGACCAGAATGAAGGCCAAGGAAGAAGAGATAATCGCTACCGCCACGTCTTGGACGACTATTCTGAGAGATCATATCATGGCGACGAGCGGGTCAATGAGTGGCTGGCATATGACGGGTACCATAGGAGAGACGAATACGGGAGGCGAAATAACCAAGCAAGATACCAACGGGAGGCGCGCGAACCGAGACAAAGAGAGTTCACGACCCCTGAAGTGGGTCCCTATAGTTCAGTAATTGTGTTGGGTAGAACTGCGAGAGACTTCGAGTTGAAACCTCATATCATCAACAACCTCCCGACATTTCACGGCCTCGCCAACGAAGACCCACTGACGTTCCTTAAGGAGTTCTATGCTGAAGTTAGTAGGATTCCGTCCCCGGGACTTCATCACGAAGACCTTCAAATGGTGTGTTTTCCAAGTTGCATGAAGGATAAAGCCAAGTCTTGGCTACTATCACTGGAACCGAGATCTCTGGTCGATTGGCCCATGGTGAGCGACAAATTCATTAATCAGTACTACTCAGCTCAGACGACGAGCCACATAAGGAGACAAATAGCCAACTTTGTCCAACAAGACGGGGAGTTGTTTCATGAGGCGTGGGAACGTTTCAAATCTTTATTTCAAGCTTGCCCCCATCATCACAACTCTCCGGGAATGGTGAACCCACTCTTCTACGAGGGACTTCTAGATTCTTATAAGAATAACGTAGAGGTGGCTGCTGGAAGAGACTTTGGGGATTTGACAGCGACGGCTGCCAAGCAACTATTTGAAAGAATGAACGAAAAGTCGAGGAAAATGAGCTCTCGACCACGGAAGATAAGGGTTAACGAGGCAACTGAGGTGCCAAGTAACGAGACCTTCGAGGCATGTAACCGTTGTGGGGAGCAAGGGCATTCAGGGGATTCATGTACGATTGGGTATCACGAGGACACCGACGCTGAAGCACACGCCATCAAAGACCAATTGCGCAACATAGATCTTCCAACTTATGAGCACAGGCCTCAGCCAAACACCAAGCTTAATGCAAATCGTAACTCTCCTTACTTGAAATAGGGCCCTGAGAATCCACATTACGCCCCAGCACAAAATAAATCAACACAACCTCCACCGAGCAAATCACTACCAGTGGGGCCAACACATCCAAATGATCAACTGCTAATTTGGCAACAGAACCAAGTCACCAAAACACTGAGAAACAAGGATGGATTGACCAGTCTGACCACGCAAGTGAATAAGCAAGGAGAGGTCTTGGATGATCTATCTAAGAGCGTGAAGAACTTGGAGAAGATGATGGGGCAAATGGCGACATTCATGGCCAAACACGACAAAGAAAAGGGGAAGCTTCCGAGCCAATGCGAGCAAGCTTCTGCGGTTCATATTCTATGAAGTGGGAAGACGATAGATAATAGAGTCGAAGAACTGAACGAAGGGGACACTGATGTTGCAAAGGAGGGGCAGCCCACGAACAATGACCCCAAATCGGTTGATCAAATGCATAAGTCACCGAATCCGTACATTCCTGGGTCGTTAAAAGGGAAGTCCCCGAATCAAGTACCCTCTCCAGTAACAAATGATGATTCCGCCGAGCCTCCGAAGGCATCACCAATCGCTATTCGAGACAAGGTTCCTTTCCCAAGTCGCCTACGCCTAGCAAAAGAGAATAAAAAGTTCATGGAACTTTATAATCTGCTCAAAAACGTCAACATTAATCTTCCTCTGTTAGACGTAACCAAGACGATGCCCGCGTACGTGAAATTTTTCAAGGAATTAGTTGCGAGGGAACGGCGTCTCGAGACACTTCAGCAAGTTAAGTTAACAAAGGAGGTGAGCGCCATATGCAAAGGGCCTCTACCCAAAAAGGAAAGAGACCCCGGAATTTTCTGCATAACCATCACTTTGGGAAACGGACAGACAGCACGAGGCATGCTTGACCTTGGAGCAGGAATCAATTTGATGCCCTATTCCCTTTATAAGGAATTCGATTTAGGGACAATGAGACCAACGACGATGCGGCTACAATTAGCGGACCGATCAATTAGACAACCACTTGGCATAGTCGAGGATGTTCTAGTTCAAGTTGGCGAGCTTGTGATTCCAGTCGATTTCGTCATACTAGATGTCGGCGAGGTTCCGAAGGAGGGCACTGAGCATACTATTTTGCTTGGTCGACCATTTATGTCCACTTCTCGTACACTGATTGACGTACACAAAGGGAGGATGACCTTGTCCGTGATGGGGGAGACAATCACATTTTCACTGAAAGATATCCACAACACTCTTTCACCATACTGAATGAAGATTTCTCGTTTGTGGACGCGATTGCCTCTTGTATTCACGAGCTAAAGGGGATCACCGTGCTAGATGAGTTAAGCGTCGAGGACGACACGAAACTTTTGAACAGGGTGGCCGAGATATTAGAGATAGATTTGAATGAGATCGATGAAGACCATGAAGAGATCGACGATTTTGATGAAGAATTGTGTGAAATAGCCACTGCACCCGAACTTGGTCCAAAGATGGAGTTAAAGCCACTACCGAGCCACTTGAAGTATGTTTTTCTCGAGCCCAATGAAACGAAACCAGTCATCATATACTCGGCCTTGTCGGAGCACGAGGAGAAAGAATTAGTTGCGGTGTTAAGCAACCACAAGGAGGCAATTGGATGGAGCATCAGCGACATCAAAGGAATAAGCCCCGTGACTTGCATGCATAGAATCGAGATGGAACCCGATGCCAGGCCTGTGAGGGACAGTCAACGGAGACTGATGCCAACGCTTTACGAGGTGGTTAAGAAAGAAATTTTTAAGCTTAAAGACAAAGGAATCATTTTTGCCATCTCCGACAGCAAATGGGTGAGCCCAATCCATGTGGTTCAAAAGAAAAGAGGTATCACCATCGCCGAAAACGCAAAGGGAGAGGTAGTGCCAACCCGACTAACTACTGGATGGCGTATGTGCATCGATTATAGGAAGTTGAATGCGGCCACTCGWAAGGATCATTTTCCTCTACCGTTCATCGACCAACTCCTAGACAAACTTGCAGGACACAAATTTTACTGCTTTCTGGATGGCCTTTCGGGCTACTACCAAGTGGCCATCGCTCCGGAAGATCAGAGCAAGAAAACGTTCACATGCCCCTTTGGCACATTCGCTTTTCGAAGGATGCCCTTTGGCCTGTGCAACGCACCAACGACTTTTCAAAGGTGCATGCTCTCAATTTTCAGTGATTTTATTGATGACTTTCTTGAGGTATTTATGGATGATTTTTCAATTTTTGG